>CM066588.1:35272143-35529643 GCA_033816785.1 Picus viridis
AAAATTAAAAGTAGATCACAAGAAGCAAACATGGGAGCAGAACATGACAAACACATTTTTGTCTGTCAGGATCCAGCATGATCAAGGGTGATGAAAATGGAAAGATTATAGGGTTTGGCTGAGGAAAGAGGGGGTTTGGGGCTGGGTTTTGTTTTTTCTGTTTTAAAATCATAGCTACTAGGCCTGACTTGTATTTTTAACATAACGCTAAAATGTGTTTCGTTCCTTCAGTCTGCACCTCTTGTACTCCTGTGAGACTCATTACCATGCAGTGAGGAAATAAAACCCTTCCCCAAAAGCGGTTACTTCAACTGAGCTAAAATGTGAAGTTTTAAAAATGGACAGTGCTAAATAAATGCTCTTGTGCTGAAAAAAATTACAAATAAACCACAACACTGGTTACACATGACGTGAAAATTTTTTACAGGAGTGAAATTAATCGCAATGGCTTTACCTTAAATTTTACAAATAGAAAGTAGATAAAGGGATAGGGGTTAAAAAAAAAAACAAACAGCTGTGGAGGAACAGTTATGGCCTCTATTTATTCTGGGAACTTTCAGCCACATGAAAACATTGAAGCAAGCCATAACTCCAAGTCAGAAGGTTATCTAAAATAAAGATAGTTAGGAGCTGTTTATTAGATTACTCAGATACTTTTCTATTTCTTAATGATGACTGTGCTGCTCCACAGATAACCACGAATTTCCAAGACTGGCTACTGTCTAAAGATAGTCGCTGCTAAGTCTGGATTATAGCATAAATGTTAAATTGCAACTGTACCATATTCCTGAATCCATCTAACAAAAGAGACTGCAAACACTGTCTAAGTATCTAAATTAAAAGGATCTTGCCAGATCCATTCTATTGCTTTACTGCAGGCAATTGATGAGAACCAGGGAAGGAAAGTAATGTACAAAGTAATTATATTCTTACACAGAAAGAAAATACAGTTGAATAATTTCTAACGAGGTCTGTATTTTCATTTAAATATAGTCAGTTTATGCTTCTGATTAACAGGCACTTTCTCCATCAGGACTATTCATTCTTTCCTCATATTAATTGCAAGGAGAAAATGCCAAATAAACCACTAACTGCAGACATGGAATCCATTACAATTACTCAACCAGTGTATGCAAACCTCACAATTTGTTTTCATATCACAATAACAGCACGTGGCCATGAACTTTCTGTTCAGAACTGTAAGACCTGGAAAGGGAAAGAAATACATACTTCCAAATACTAATTATTCAGATGCTTAACACTCAATCTCTTCAAAACTCTGGAGATTAGCCAAAAACTGTCACAAATGGTTTGACTTTGTACCACAACACTGTTTATCAGCATTCTTAATTCCTATCTGTGCAGACAGACCGCACTTAGTACTTAGCAATGAAATTGCTAAATATAACAGCAGTGCTAATTAGATCATACATAAGCGTCTGAGAATTTTCATTATAACCTAGATGTCTCTCTTTAATTCGGCTAAGGAACATCAACCACATCTGCTGTAGCCACCACTGCACAACTGCAAGTGTCGTGTTCATAAGGGATGATGCAGAACCTCCACACATTAGTGGCTACGCATGTCACATCTGAAATGTGACCTCAGCAATGCAGACAAGTAACTTGTCAGGATAGACCTACTTCTGCCTAAACCAATATCTAATGGCTTATCTTACAATAAGAAGTAGAGTTACTGCTCTTGAAATTAAGATATGAGGCCTCGACCAACCATACTGTTTAGGGAAATAAAGTATTACTGGCAGTAGTTGGGAGGATGGATATTGAGTTCCTCTATATGGAATCTGCATCTGAGGGCACAGTTACAATACAGGGTGTTTCATCTTCTGTCTTTGCTTCTCTTCCCTTCCCCCCCCAACCCAAAACTCATCCTAAAACTTTTACATCTTTTTAATGCAGAAAGACATTCCATTCTGACAAGTTCACAGTCATTGCTTATAAAGAAGCAGGCATTTCTCATGGCTATGCTGAAATGACTTAAAACAATGAACCAATTACAGAATAAAGCTTTAGCTTTAATAGAGAGAACAAAAGCAGCACAAAAGCAACTTCTCTGCTTCTTCTCATACTGTGTGTTGCCATTCCACGCTATCAAAACCCATCAGAAACGTCAGGGACGAAAACTTATCCTCCCAAAAAGGAATCAAAATCCAGTGACCTCGCAAGGAAAAAAAGGTTTACCTTGAACATACACACGTAAAGCTAATACCTCAAAAGTAATCTGTACTAAAATAAAATCACAATGCTTCCATGGACCAACTGTAACACCACCTAAGGCTGACCTCAGATTTTTTTTTTTGTTAATGGACACTTATTTATATAGGTTGCTCACTGCACTTGGCAATACCAGTAACTACTGGTGGAAGTTTAGAAGTTCAGCCATTACAGCAAAGAGAAATGGAATATATTTCAGACACTTAGTAAAATAGACTGGCATGGTTCTCATTTCACAAGCCCTAGAATGTTAAGGTTGACACAAAATCCAAAATAAAATTTGAGAACAAATTGTGAATTTATTTAAAGCAGATATTTGTTTTCCTGGGATAGATTTTAAGACTTCACTATATTAGGGGATGGTATACATGCAAAAATAGATAAATTAAGCCTTCACTGTAATTAAAGTTTTACTTATGTAAACTTATTAAAGAAAAAAAAAGATTTAAAATTCATACATCTACTTTCTTTGAACTTTAATGAGCAGGAGAGAGACAATTTGTGGCATTAAAAATTACTTAGGCACAATAATAGCTAAAAACACGACCTTGACGAACGACGAAATGGGATTTCCACAGACTATATATATGACTTGCTCCCCACAATCAAATTGACACAGCATGAAAACATTCTCCTGTGTGGAGGTTTTGATACCCATTTCCCTAGTGCAAGTGTGCAAAAGGACCTGAAAGAGTTATTGACAATTCATACAGTATCCTATCTTTCATTAGATACTACAAGCAGAGAATATATCTTAACTCTGAGGGGAAATGAAGCAACAATGTTTTAAATGGCTATTGACTCCACTAAATTTCCAGATAATGTCAGAAGTCTGTAGTCTGTCAGGTTCATAAGAGACTCAAGATGATACAGGAATCCAATTATGCCAAGTCTATTTAGTTGTCCTGTTTGCTGAGCCAAAGGTTAACGAGAACTGCACTGAAAAAGCCTCCTGTGGTATTACAAAGTATTTCTTATGCTGCATAACATGGAAATGAAAAAGTATTTTAATCAAGTCTCTCTTTAACTCTTTAATTGCAATACAGTACTACTACACAATACAGGAAGGTAAAAAAACTCATAACAGAAAAAGTGATTTTAAAAATTTGCCATCCTGACTAATTGCTAAATTACTGACTATCTCTAATTTGCAAAGGAAAAAAATTTAGATCACAGACCCATAGACAGTCGTTGATGACATGAAATCTTTATAAATACTTAGCTATGGCCTCTCATTTTAGACAGAAATTAATTATATTTTTGTTGGTAACACATTCAAATCTGTTTACACAGCTGACGAGTCTCAGCTGCACCAGACTCGAGCGGTGAGCTTTGAGGACTCTCTTGCTTTGGAGCAGATGACTCAACATTCACCCGTTTCATTACAGATGAAAAGGGGAAAAATTCACCTGCAACAATGTCACTTGTAAAAACAGACTTTAAACAGATTTATGAGTTTTACATATGTGAGGTATTCTATTCAAAAGATAGGGAAGAAAAGGCTGGGGGGGGAGGTGGGGGTGGGGAGGCAAATCTAACAGCTGTGGGAAAACGGATTAGAAGTGTTGAGTTTCCAATTCTTTCTTGGGCTATATAAATAAAAAAAAAAAAAAAAAGTTAAAATGGATCCAGATTTCAAAGCCTGTAATTACCACATGACACCATGCTGTTATTTCAGAACTTGCATCTATCGTCTCAGATACGCTCCTGAATACAGGGACATAGATTTACCCACCTCTCTCAAATTCAACTACTGTTTCTGCAAACACTACCACAGGCATATTTTACAAGCATATTAGAAAGTCAGTCAGTCTGTGCTTGCCTTTGGTTTTGTTTGTGGTTTTGGGTTTTTTTTTTTAATGATTGGCATAAATGCTTTACCCAGAGCAAAAACACAGCAGTCTTATCACACAAACAGCAAATCTCCCTTGACAAGAAGAGAGTACTAACAGAAGAGTTAATGGATTGAAGATAATCGCAATATGTAGACAAACCAAATCCAATCCAAATTATTTTTTCATTTTGTAGAATATTCAGGTTTAATGAATTATTTGATAAAAACTGAAATACTTTTGGTTGGTTGGTTTGGTTTTTAATCAGGTCACAAATCCTACATAAAACATAACTACATAACTTTATTTCTGACTTTTGAGGGGTTTCAGTTGGTTGGTTTGTTTTAAATAAAGGCGATTCTTCTAGCTGGCATCGGGAACATGCTACCAGAAGAAAATTATATGAGCAAAACTGAAACACATGCTGCAAAATATACTATGGGGACAACCATGCAAGGAAGCAAGTTGAATATTTCATAGAATCATAGAATCAGTCAGGGTTGGAAGGGACCACAAGGATCATCTAGTTCCAACCCCCCTGCCATGGGCAGGGACACCCTACACTAGATCACGCTGGCCAGAGCCTCGTCCAGCCTGGTCTTAAACACCTCCAGGGACTGGGCCTCAACCACCTCCCTGGACAACCCATTCCAGGGCTTCACCACTCTCATGGTAAAGAACCTCTTCCTCACATCCAGCCTGAATCTCCCCACCTCCAGCTTCATTCCATTCCCCCTAGTCCTATCACTACCTGAGATCCTGAGAAGTCCCTCCCCAGCCTTCCTGTAGGCCCCCTTCAGATACTGGAAAGCCACAATGAGGTCACCTCGGAGCCTTCTCTTCTCCAGACTGAACAGCCCCAACTCCCTCAGTCTGTCCTCATAGGAGAGAATGGAGTTCTGCAATCAAGTCCCACAATTTCACAATTTTTTTCACAAATTTCCAACCCATGGAATGGGTTATCCAGGGAGGTGGTTGAGGCCCCATCCCTGGAGGTGTTTAAGCCCAGGCTGGACGAGGCTCTGGCCTGGCTGATCTAGTGTGGGATGTCCCTGCCCATGGCAGGGGGTTGGAACTAGATGATCCTTGTGGTCCCTTCCAACCCTGACTGATTCTATGATTCTAAATTTGTCAGCAATTCAATTAGCTGATTCTGTCACCAGAGGTTCATATTGATCCCCACTAAGATTCCCCTCCACTTCTAAATAATGTAACTTCTAAAACCTGCAACATATCATTTGAAAATGGAATACATGTGCTCCATGCAGATTAATTACTATTTCAAAATGGGATCTTGCAAGCATCCACAAATTTTTACTGGTCCAGCAGGGATCAAAGTAGACACTTTAAAAGAAAGTGAAGCTCTGCACTGCTTTCATGAGGAACACCCCCTGCTTAAAGCCAGAGACAGGCTGAGTAAAAATACCTTGACCTGCACTCAGGATACATGCAAAAAGGGGGACATTTTCCCTGAAGTTCAATCACTGCAATAGAATTCTTCAGCTTCCAAAATGTGCAGCTTCACTTCAATCCAGGAACATGCCATTTTCTCATCTAAAACACGCACTGAATTTGCTACACATGAATAATTTCCACGTGCTTCGGTAATGCAATACTTCGGGATTTGTATCTTTCAGGATAAAGCCCTGAAGAATGTGCAACGGTAAAGTTACTGCAAATGGTGATTCTGATCAAAAACCCAAGTAAAATCAGCCATTTGTAGGAAGATGTGGATTGAGAAGCAAAGCTACTCACTGAGTCATCTGTGGCTGAAGGAGGCCAGCCTTCCCATAACTGGTGACGGACAGGGATACTAGTTAGGTCATACACATTCCGCTTTACCTGGTAAAAGTGAAAAGGAAAAGAAACTTACAACTTATTCTAACAAAAGCAATACAGATAGATTGAATTACTTTCCTCATAACCTCCAGATTTATTTTTGTTTGTTTTTTTTTTTAATAATTATTGTAAACCAGGTTCCTCCAGCACTCAAAAGTTCAGATTTGTTCCACATGTTTACTCACAAATATGCCAGAAACAACTGGGGAAAAAAACATATGTTAAAAGGAAAAAAAACAAAATTAAAATCTATAAATTATCACTCACAAAGATTCATTGCTGAGCATCATAAATATGTTCAACAATTCAAAATGCACATTTTTTTCCTGTAAAAATCATTACAAAGTAGTGAACAAAGCAAATGGAAGCAGAAGGTAATAACAAAAAAGGCTACACGTTTTGCTAGATGTGCATTCTGTTTCACCCAAGAAATTCAGGGTCCTGCTGCACCTAATGCAGTAAGAAATACAACTAATTTTGCACAGGTTTCTCAAATGGGATTCAAAAATAAAAGACTATATTAATAATGGAAATATGAATTAATAAGTATGTTTCCAATGAAGTAGGCAAAATGCAAAGTAATTTTTACATCAACTCTTTTCTCGCTAACACGAATCATCAGGAGGAAGAGAAGGGGAAAGAAGAAAGTTGAAAACTTCAAACACAGGACATAAACTGCAAAATATGAGACTTACAAAAACTCTTTCCACAAAAACATGAACACAGATTAAAAAAAGCTGGCATGTTTTATAAGGGATTTTGTGATAAACCATTATTTCAATCACAAGAAGATGCATTTTTTTTATTTGGGACAGGCAATGACATCTCAAATTCTCAATTAATATCTTACAACTGAATGTAAAGACTGCACAAACAATCAGCACATGTAAATATTGCCAGGCTGGGCTAGAACTGTGATCACTAAAACCTCTATGGCTGGCTTTTGGTTTCTCTTCCATAAAACTGCTATATGGAAATACAAGGTCCTCACGTATCTTCACAGCTCTGTTTTAGCTTCCCAGTACCTATATTATAGCAGAAAAAAACCCTCAGAGATAAAAGTAAGGTTTGCTATATTTAACCAATATTTTACATGATTACTCACTAGACAGAGTATCTGAGGAAGTCAAAAGTTCTGCATCTTGTGCCCAGCTCTGAGGGGCTGTGGAGATGGATACAGTTTGACTTCAAAGCAAATGCAGAGACTACTCCAAAAACCTTTCTCTAAGACCTAACACAATCCATATACTTGAAGTTTTCATATCCAAGAAATTAACTAGACAACTCTAAATTACCACTCTTAGGAGGATGATGCAATAAACAAAATGATCCACTCGACAGGCTTTTTGTATAATTAATCAGTACTTGCCGGAGCTTCATCACTGAAACACAGTTGAGATTTGAATACACAGTAAGGTACTATAGCAATATAAACATATGGAATGTGCACATGTTCTCTCAAAATTTGCAATTTATTTTTAGTACAGAATGTATATGCAACATCTGGCAGTAGATATTAATCTGAACTATGTGTTCACATAATGAAATATCACCAAAACTCTCTTTATCTGGATCATCTTTAGAGATAAAAGCTGCATGGACTCTCACTTTCCAATCTGCCCATAGCTCAAGCACATTAATACATGGATGAAGGACACACGTACAGACATTAAGCAGTGAAAGAACTGTTCTAATCATTGTAAATATCCTAAGGGAATGAGGGAGGAGGCAGGGATTTCCACACATACACTTGCTCGCAAATGTTGATTTGGGCAACATTCTTTGAATGATTTGATGGCACTGCTGCATGAGTTCGCCAACAAATAAGCATGACTGAGAAAATTCAGGGCATATAGAGAACAAACAGAAAGTGCAGTGCTCTTACAGAATTTCCAGTTCACAGATTCTCTATTCAATTACTGTTACTTATTCTCACTACTTTTAGTAGCAGTAGTGGTAGCAGTGCTTCATACTACTAAAGCGTCCCTTCATAAGACCAGTGAAGAACTGCCTCACACTTCTGGATAAAGTTAATACACAGGCTATGCAGATAATGACTTTAATACAATCAGTTTAAAGCTTTATAAGTATAAATAGTCTGCACACATTATCCAAGAATAAGACACATTACTTCAAACTCTTGAGTCTACAACTCACTAAAGGATGAAAGGATGACCACATGGGTTCCTTGTCTGGTACGCATATCTGGGTTGGATTTTCAGCTCAGCTCTACAGCCAAAGCTCAGCTTTACATCCTTTTTAAAACTACTAAATTACTTGTACCCCACATAACCTTTTTGTTAATACTGGTTTTGCTCAGGAGTTTTTGCAAGGAGACTTGATCTTGGTAACTACATGTCAATTAAGGTAAGACTATATTTTAATTTAAAAAGCTAAACTAAGAATACTGGTTTGGTTTAGACAAGACTACTGAAATATATATTAGCAATGAAACTGGACTTCATATTACTGCATCCTCATATTTAAGCATGCTGTCATGCTTCAGAATAAACAAACCAACCAACCACAAAAGTCCCCCAAACAAACTAAAAAAAAAAAAAACAACAAAGAAAGCCCCTCCAACTTAAAGACTTATTTAAATTAAATTCAAATATATATATATTGTATTGGGGTTTGTCTGTCCATCTGGATACACACACTCCTGCAAAAAAATGGAATTATGGAAGACTGAACTCTATAGAACTTGGTATATGATCTCATTCCTACTGTTCAAAACAAACAGCCTTTCTTCACTGCTGCTTAACAAGAAGGTAGCCTGCTGTGCAGTGTTAGTCTCACAGCAGTATCAAGGTACAGAGGTGTCATTACTCTGTACTGACCCCACAACAGCCCATCAAAATGTAACAATACTGATCCCTGAGCACAGGAACACAGTTCTTGGCATTTTAGTTTTCTTCCATTAAAAACCAGGATAAAGCATCTCTCTGAGTTAACTACACTCCAGTGACATACCAAAAAGTCTTATTAATATTATTTTGACAATGTAAAACTCTACAATGAGCTATTTTCAAATAGCAAGTAAAACTTATTTACAGAAGCCTGGGATCAATAGAACTACATAATGTTGTCTTCAAAAAGCCTTCAGAAGTAAAAATAAATAACTCAGAAATCACATTCCTCAAATTCCCCTTTAATTCCAAAGTACAACAGAAAGGCATTATGAAAAAAACAGTATTTCCCTTCTTTCATTAACTCATCTGTAACTGCACTGAATTCAATAACATTCCTCTGCTATTCTAAGCTTGAAAGGCATGCTCGGGGTAAAGTGTTATGTTGGTATAAAGCACAATGCCAGACTGATGTGCTGGACAAAAGTGATCAAAGTTGAAGTAATTTTAGCCAACGCACAAGTATTCTGCTGCATTATTCTACCAGAATGACATCTGTTGAGCAACTCGTCGCAGAACAAACTTGTTGTTATAGACAGGCCTGGTTGGGTAAAGGGCCATGTAAGACTTATTAGAGTATGTTTGATTAAATAAACTGTTCAAGATCATAACTGGATGTGGAATTCATGCCAAAGTTGTCCTCTTCCAAACAACAAGCCACAATCAGTTATTTAAGATAAAATAAGCTTGCTTTTAAACAACTATATAATTTTGGGGCTCTTTCAATGGTATTAAGAAAGCAGAGCACACAAATGGTTTAGGAATATTTACCACTCAAGTAGAGAAAACCTCTTTTCTTAACTGACTTAATTTCAGTTTAAAGTTAAACATTCTGTAAGGGGGGGGAGGGGGGGGAGGGGAAGTGCTAAAGATTGGTATAAAGCAGAACTAGAAACTGCTTCTTCACGAGGCCAGTGAAATAAAAACCTATGGTCACGCTCTTCATGCAGCTAAATCAAGTCAGCAGAGTTAAGTGCAAGAAGTCTGCTCCAAGGCTTTTATTTATAAATTCACATGGTATCGATAGAAGGACTGAAATCTTTATGAATTTGTTTAAAGCAATCTCTAACTTCTAGTGCCATCCACTGAGCTACATTTATTGGCAAACTTTTTGGTCCCCCACCTTTGATCAGCTCGAAATACTAATTGGTGGCATTGTCTTTGTGCAGCCTCGATTTTCTTTTCATAATGTTCAGATGCCATGGTGACTGGCACATTACTATGGCAGCCACCTTCTGGATTATCATCCCCAGAATATACAAGATCATTTAAAAGAAATTAATGGTGCTTCTATTTGATTCCACAACTCGGCTGTGAACAGTATCAATACAACCATATAAAGCAAATTAAAAGGAAAGAAAAAAATAATCCCCATGATACTTCAGATGCAATTACACTTGGAAAAAATTTGTGTAATCCCTGCAGTATGCCCTCCCTTGCAGCTATACATTGATGCTGGAGAAGTATGTGAAGTTTTCCCCTCAGCTTATTTTAACGTGTGTTAGAAGAGAGTTAAAATATAAACCAACTTCAAATATTGTAAGAAAATCCATATGCCAAAGTAGTCAAAGCACTGGGAAGCCCTCTCAGATACAGACAGTCTTACTTTATCTTGCACTGTTTTTTAAAGTGGATTAGCATGTTGCGTAAATAAGAAGGCTGAACACAAAAAATCTAAGTTGCTTGCAGTTATGAAGTTGATCCAACATTCATAACCTTTCCACATGCATATCAGAAAGGAGAAGACTATGTAAAATGCATCACGGGGCAAGAAGTCTGTACCAGGTAATGTGATGACGATGACAACCCTCTGGTGGTTTCACTCGCCAAGAGTAAGCAGCTATTTTCTTATTTCTGAATTAGGGGGGGGAAAAAAAATGATATCTACTGTCCAAAAGCACAACAACATTCTGCACCCACTGAATTGTGAAAATAATTTAAATATTATGCTGAATCATCAACGAACTGTCATGCCGGAATCTGCATCTTTGAATCACAACAAATCACAACAAAGTTTAACAGTGCTTTCCCTCCGGCTGTTTTCTGCTTTTGCAGGTACAAAGTTAATTTAAATAATGTAGATAATGAACTTTTGTTAGTCTTATTATTAAATATAATTTATGCAAAGCTGTAAATTGGCTGAGATGCTAAAGACTGTTCCAGGCACATAAGCAGCATGAAAGACAGTGCAAAAATGAGTGCATGAAAGGCAGACAAAAGGAGCAATAAAGTCAGAGGACTGTGAGGAATGTGGAATGTGAGTTGGGGGATGCAGGGAAATGAGATCAGATGCAGACAGAGCAAGGTTGCATGGGGCACTGATAGCAAAGCCAGAATCTTGACTTTGACATTTTAACAGAGAAGAAGCCAAGACAAGTAAGTAAAATTTTCTGGAGACAGTAATGACATGGAAGGGGCAATGACAAAAAGAAACACAGAATAAGCAAAAGCACTTTGGTGAGGAGAGATGGAAAGGAGGCAAAACCACCCAACAGACAAACAGCAAAGAGCACTGAGAATCTGGCTATGGGTCACATAAAAGGGTCATTTTAACTAACTATGGATGGACAAGAACTGTTAAAAATGAAGAGTTGCAAAACTAGGAAAAAAAGCCTCTGCCACAGCCTACTTTGATAGCTTTGGCCCACAATGACAATGAGGATACAGGACAGAAACAGAAGCAGTTGGGAGAGAAAATTAGAAACAAAAATAAGTGATCCATATTTAAAATTGTCCCATACAGGAGAAAAAGTATTTTGCCTTTTCTCAGAAAGAGGCTATCAGCAGTCAATGTGAAACTGAATTTTTTAAACTTGAAAAAGTGACACTTGCAGTAATTTCAGAGCCAGCAATCCACAAGCAGGACACATTTGCATACAACAAGGTACGGTACGAGCCATGACTAACATCAGCACCCAAACCAGAACACACAGGTCACTTTGTGCAAGATTCATTTGAGGGGAATGGTCCAAGTCTGCTCCACTCAGAGTTCTGTTTGCCTTTCTCTAACACCAGTACACAATATAATAAATTATAGTAAAAAAACCAAAGAACAAAGGTTATTTGACTCAGCAAGTTTTAGTGTCACCATTACTTTAGAAACAATAATGCAATTCTAAAGGTATCAAACGCTAACCAGCCTGTCCTGCCAGCAGCTGACTGAAGTCAGAATTAGGGAATGGTTTCCATTAGTGAATTAAGATGTCAGAACCAGGCTATTTTTAAATAACAGCGTCTGCTTCTTCAGAATTTCATATCACTGAAACTCTCCGAGGAAGACTCGCTGTGCTGAAATAACTATTTATATTTGCACATCTACTCAATTCACTCTGTTGCAATCTAAGGGGGGAAAAAAAATGCACTTCTAACCCCTCATGTCCAAGCTTACCAACCAAAAGACAGTTGGGATTCAACGCTTCTGTTAAATTCATAGGAACTCAAATGTGTGTTTTACTACAGTATGTTCTCCAATTCATTTTTTATTTCACAGCCCTCCTTTTAAATTACTTTCCACAATTATTAATGCTTCATTATCCTCCATTCATTGGACCTGGTATTTTAAAACTCTTTTAAACTAACCCTTCCTGGATGTTATTTGGCCTTTTTTAAATGGGTCTGTGCCAAGTTAGTATCTTAACACCACAACCTACAATAAAACGTTCCACTGGGTAACATCAGTGGGGTTTTTTGATGTTAAAAGGAAATAGAAAAGAACATAAAAGCAATGCTTCAACTAAACTTTAATGGATCTTTTGTAACGTGAACTTCTGATTGCTTCATGCAATATAGATCTAAACCTACAATAGAATCTGAAAAGATGGATGTTTCAAGCACATGAGGTGAGGTGCCCTCAAATATTTAGCAAGGTATTTTCCCCATATCGGTTTCCTGTCCAGATAAGGTTTGAGGTTCAAGAATTAATCTGAGCTCTCTTCAAGCTACTAGATCATACTTTGTGCCACTGCTTTTGTATCTGTTCTTTTCCTGGGCTATAGCAAGTGGCAGTTGTATAACCACCATATTATATTTTATTATTTACTAGATTCAATTCCATATACAACTGTATCACTGCCTTTAAAATGTTTTAATCCTTGATATCTCAGTTTGATGAACACTTTAATTCCATGGAGTAAAGAAATTCTCTGCTGATCTCCATCTTTAATTACCTAAAATTATCTATCATCCTAGAAGAATGTTATTGCTAAATGCAGGTTACATGCAGGTTCTCCTGAACTTGAAGTTACTGACTGCTGCTATATGGCCTGCACTGCACACAGGTTCAGCCTCCATAACTATTATTATTCATTGCTTTAGTGCCTAGGAGACCTAATTGTGATAATCCCCTCTCTGAACTTCAAACCACACGACCCTTTGAATTTTTTAATAGAAGGTTAAAAGAAGAAACAAATTCCTATAGAAGAAAAAGGGAAAACATATTCTTAAGATATTGAGGCAAGAGACATGAGTATATAAAAAAAGGGGAGGAAAGAAAAAAATGATCATTTTATCAGCACACAAGCATGAGGTGAAATAGGGTATAAAAGAATTGGGAGTGTGAGCTAGCTGTGACATTAGAGACTGAAAGGAAGATGTGATTAGGGTTAAAAGAGATCAAACAACAAAGACTTACTGCCAAAACAATTTTACAAATTTATTTGAAAATACCTGAAAGACTTCAGCTAACAAAATAAAACTGATGGTAGTACTTGAAGTTCTGCATTTGTTTGTTCTACATGTAGTGCGCTGACACAGAAAAGTTACATTCTGAAGTCCCAGTTTGTTTTTCTATTCAGTAGGAATGGTCACTTGAAACAAACAAAAAAAATTATATACTTAGTAATAAGCTAAAGGAAGCACGGTTCAATGGGAACTTTTAACTAACCTTGTTGCGCATTACAAAAGGCAACAGGCAACTGCTATCAAGTCATCTATTATCAGATCACTATTGAGAGGCAACTACTCTTTTAACAAAGCAACCAGTTGTAAAATAAAGGGTAAATACTGTTCGTTACATTGTTCCCTCAAGGAGGGATACTCATTTGCTGTAAAAACCAGGGGGAAAAAAACCCAAACACAAAAAAAACACCCCAAACAAACCAACAGATAGTTAGTGCTATAGTCTCAATTCAATTCTCATTTTATGTCCTAAAACATTGATAAATTGAGAAACATCAGATATTTCATTTCCATTAAAAATTAGCATTTTTAAGACATCTTTAAAAATAGGACAAACTCAGGAGGTCCATTACTCATACCAGATCCTGCATCTGGCAGACCTTCTTTTTTATTATCTTACTTTTAGTTACCAGCTTCCAGAAGATTTCAGAGTGCCTTAAAGGGCATGGTAGGAAAACAACCTGAAATCCAGAGGGTCATTTTGGACTCTTCTGCAGAGGCTGTATAAGATCTGAAGTGAGACACACATACTAAGGAATAAGCAGGCTGAATTAGGGGGTCTCTAGGAAGAAACCAAGAAAGGTTTTAAAAAAAACCAAAACAGAAACACCAAAAACCACACCATACATTGGAACAGTTTAATTATTAAGATCAGTTCCATGATCTCTGGAACTGGAAAAAAAAAAAAAAAAGGAATGTGGAAACCACTAGCTGAAATAGCTCATCTACTAACTGAACAGAAGACTGCATCAGGGTAACAGATTGACTAACCTTTGGAGTCAAGTAATTTACCTCATGAAAGAGTCAAGTAATTTCATATGGATTGCACACTTAGTAGATTATCCTAATAAGTTAACTCAGTAACTTGGAGAAAAATATACCTTAATACTTATTAATTAAGGGCATCACTGAGAGCAGTAACTTCAATACAAGCTATTTAAAAGTAGTATGAAAACTAAGTTTAAACCACTAAACATACTTTCTGTCCATCACAACCTCTCTCAGACCTATTAGAGCCAGAAGCTAGTACCACTACTGGGTAATGGCAAAACATGAATAAAGGTTAGGAAGTGAGAAAAAAAATCTGCATGCCAGTGACACAGGCTTGATCCCAGTTTGTCTGTATCACATGTACATACAGTCAGACTACAGTGCAAGCAATTATCCTTTTGCAGCTCCTGTCTTTCAATCTGTTCCAATTCCATTGTCAGGAACTGGCACATGAACTCCTCAGCAAATAGTCTGTCTTCTGCCTTCCTGTATCTTCTATTGGTGGTGCTACTTCTTTTTAAAGAACTAGATGACTTAATGAGCTAAAGCATATTGAGTATTTTGGATATAGTCAGGATCCTACTGATAAGGGCCTCAAAGATTTATTTTTAGGGTTTGAATTATCACTCAAAGAGTCAATGTGATCCTTGCAGTGGGAAGTAGAGCTGCTACATTTTCACAGCTGTCACATTCTCGACAACAGAAAAAAATTAGACAAATTTATTTCAAGATAAACACTCTCACCTTCATTTCAAAAGAAACTAGTTTGCAATAGCCTAGGCATTGTAAATACATACATTGGCCTTTCATCACTTACCTAGTTGTGCATTTTCACAAGTCTCAAAAGTAATCAGTCATAACAATAAATGCTAAAGCAGATGGTCACTTTAAGAACTAATAAGGAGATGAATGGAAATTAGATTTCCCATTCTTACTGCATTTAATTATAGTAAAGAGCAACATTTGTCTTTTCACCACAAAAATAAATAAGAAAGCCTTTCCCTCTTGCAACTTTCTTTTCATTTTGGTCCAATGAGCGACTAAATCCTGCTGCCCCTCACAAACCTCAGATCATTTAAAAAGATATATGCTCTTTAACGTGTCCTTATCTTCCTCCACTCCCACCCAAACAGGTTTCAAAACAAAAACCTGACTGTTGCAAAGTCTCAGAAAATCTGTAAGCTATATGCTTCAGACACAATCCTTCTTTTAGGCACCCAGCCTACCAATTTCAGTTTAAGAAACAGAGCACCACAAAAATCGGCATTTGGTTGGGCGGTTTTTACTTGCCTCAATTCTAGACAATCGATGAAAGAATCTGTTACGAAAGAGCATATTCTACTGGTGCTAGAGACAACATAAAATCTATTCAATGTTTTTGCAAAATATTTGCAAGTTTAGACACACTGTGGAAAAGCAGTTCAATCTATGAACCACAATCGTGCGGAGCTGTGCAGCACCTCCACGCAGCGAAGAAATCCTCTCATACTCTTCTAACCTCAGTATTTTACCTATTTCTTCCCACCACTTTTACCCTTAAAGATCACAACAAGCTTGCTGCTTAGTGAAGACACTAGATAGGCACTCACTGCAGCACTTTCATTCCCAGTGCCAACCAACAAGAGGCATCTAAAAAGGAACATGAGCCATTATATCTTCACCAATACTACACTGTGACAAGACGACAAAGATACATTCCTGTATAGCTTGCAATCACATTTGCAAACCCAAAGGGAAAAAAAATACATGCAGAGTGCATTTCACTAAAGACTTGCTGGTATCTTTACCACACAAAAGCAAATATGGGCTACCCAGAAACCCATCAATAACTCAACTGTTGATTTGCTCAGTTCACCAAGGTTGTTGGTACCAGGTTGGTAAGACTTACAATACTCTTACATGCAAGAACTCAGCATGGAATCAATGCTAAAGTACACTGTGGTATCTTTCTCAGTGCTGTATGAAAGTAAAAATTATTCTATGTGGTCGAGTTTAACACTACTCTGAATTCAAGCCAAAATAAATTACAAGACAAGGTTTACTGAGCTGTTAGCATTCTACTTCCTCCATTTCATTTGCATGTTGACCAAGCTGCTACTTCTGTTGGGGTTTTTCTTAACATCAATATTCAGAAAGCTGAAATTTATTTCTGCTTTAGGAATGGCTGTTAATTTCACAACGGGAAGGAAAATTATGCAGACAATCTGCACAGTGTAATTTAGGAATATATACACAGGTCAGTTACAGATTTATCAGTTACTAATATTGCTACATTTAAGGTAAATGCATGGAAGATGCCTGGCTATACTACTAACAAGCAGCTCTCCTATATACATATACATTTTTTAAAAGAGAATTCAGCCTATTTAACAATTCATTAACAAAGCTATTCCTTAGCTCATCTCTGCCATAACCTGCTCTATTCAGAAACATATGGGAAAAGACATTAAATAACCAGTGAAAACCATGGACTTCTGGTATTAGTGCTACACATTGCATACCCCTATTCATTATTCCACCTCCCTTGTTTAATCTATCATTAAGACTCAGTGACCCTACACTAAATTTAAAGCAGATCCTTCCTTCCTCCCATGCCTAAATTCACATACTTTTCTAGTTGGGGATGCCCTCGAGTATTAGCCACTCTACAGGGTTTCTCTAATCTCAGGTCTGAACTATGTTGTGCTATAGAAGCAAGAAATTGCTGGTTTACATCTTTAACTATGGAATCTTCTACCAAAAAAAAACCCCTCATTTACTTAATAAGATAGAGAAAATCTTTCATTTGGAACATATTTAACATGTTAAAATAATTATTTCCTCTACATGATACAGAATAAAACTTATAAAGTATATTAAAGCACTGCTTCCCCATACTTGTGTTCCAAACAATTTCATTAGGGGGAATTTTAAAGCTTGCAGAAGTTTACTGTCACATCTTAAGAGCGAGGTCTTTATGTGCACTAAAAGTCAATATGAAATAGATTTCTAATAAACAAACAAAAAACCCACAAAAAACCAAGATGACAAAAATCAGATATTACATTTACTTTTATCTTTCAATATAGGAACTAAAAAGTATATATAAAATATATTAAGACCTCTACCTCTTTCATTTCTTTTTATTGACACAGATTGCACTTTAACAGCAGTGGCAGTACAGACAAAAATATATTAAGAGTTTCCTGAATAAAGGACAAGAATCATTATTGTTAACATCTGTACATATTTGTCAGCTATACCCCTGTCTTCCTCTTCCATGATAAGGTGAAAATTGATCTTCATCAGGGTACTAAAAAGTTAAAGATGGTAAGACTGTGAGTGATGCAGAGATTAAATTCTGTCAAGGTAACAAAACCAATCAGGCAAAGGTATAATCCAAAAAAGGATTTTTATGTTTACTGAAAGAAGCCATAACATTTTGGTTTGGTTTCATGAAAAAATGGTAAATTTAGCATATTTAAATATATTTAAACACATTTCCTCACAAAAAATAGAATTGAAAACAAGTGCTGCAACCTGACCATAACCCCTTATCTGCATTCTCTCTGGCTTTTATTTCTGTAATTTCTTGAAGTCTTTCCCCAAAGAAGTCAACACTTAGTAGTGGTAGATGTACATGAGTCATACATATCTGTAGGATACAAAAAGATGAGGAAAGCAATAGTAAGGTTCAAGCTGTCAAAATCAGTTTCCTGCATACAGGCTACAAAGGATTATTTCCATCTCCTGCTCTCCATTAGTAGCTATCAGAAAACAGAAAAATATTAGAAAAAGTTAAACACACTAAGATAAGAGCAAAACTGGAAAACCTGAAGTCCCATTTCTACACAGGTGCAGAAACGGGAAGACAAAAGGAAAGCATTACCAGAGAATAAAAATTAGAAAAATACAGTGAACTCTATAGAATTGGTACAAAGAATAATTTGGAGAGGCTTCTATGTAATTTTTATCTCAAATGAAGCAGTTTTCTTTACAAGCAGCAGTCCTTTCACAAAGAAAAGAAGTCATGTTTTGCACAACCTACCCTTTTTATCAATGGCATTCTGGTACGCTCCTGCCAAAAGCTGCTTCACATGCTGGAACTGCAATTATGACAGAAAAGCTGACCAAAAAAAAAAAGCCACAGAAGCCAACTGGAGAAAAACATCTCTTGTAAGAGGGAAACGTTATGAGAAAAGTTCCCAACTTCATTTTCAAGTTATTCAAGATGGGGGATGAGTCCATTCATTCTTACTCTCTGCTAATTTCCAGATTATTTAAACAACACTGCTATTAGGAAGACCATTTTAACTGGGAAGATAATCAACAAATCTCTCAGGAAGCAACAAAATCTACAGAATGCCAAGATCATTTAGAGTAACTTGTAGGGCAGAATTCTCAGCAAGTAGGTTAACTTGGTATTCCCGGAAATAAACATCCCAAGGTCTCAGTTCTGCACCATGTAGTTCAGACATTCTTCCTGAATGGAATGAATGGAATATTCCTTCTGGACTGGCTTCCAGGATGGAACTGGTTAAATTAAAATTTTTTAAAGTTTCAACATCAAAATCATATTTCCCTTTAAAATGTCAACATTTACACTAACAACAAAAAAAGCTAAGAAGAGTGAGGAGTGCATACGTGAGTCACTCCCAAGGCAATAAGAATTTCTACACTGTCCCTTCAATGGTGGCCACCTTGGAGAACTGTCTAGCTCGAGTAACCCAGAAACCACACACTGCTGAAATTAAAAAGCTGTTTTACAAAGGCAAGGTCAGTATTTCTTGAATATACACTTTCACTAGTGTTTGGGCAAAAACCCTACAAGGAGTTACCTCTTCTATCAATACAATACAATACAATACAATACAATACAATACACCAGGTTGGAAGAGACCTTCAAGATCATCGCGTCCAACCCATCAAACAATCCAACCCACCCAACAACTAGACCATACAGCCAAGCACCCCATCAAGTCTTCTCCTGAACACCTCCTGTGAAGGTGACTCCACCACCTCCACGGGTAGCCGATTCCAATGGGCAATCACTCTCTCCGTGTAGAACTTCTTCCTAACATCCAGCCTAAACCTGCCCTGGCGCAGCCTGAGACTGTGTCCTCTTGTTCTGGTGCTGGATGCCTGGGAGAAGAGGCCAAGCTCTGCCTGGCTACAACCTCCCTTCAGGGAGTTGTAGAGAGCAAGAAGGTCACCCCTCAGTCTCCTCTTCTCCAGGCTAAGCAACCCCAGCTCCCTCAGCCTTTCCTCATAGGGCTTGTGTTCCAAACCCCTCACCAGCCTTGTTGCCCTTCTCTGGACACGTTCCAGCAAGTCAACATCCTTCCTAAACTGAGGGGCCCAGAACTGGACACAGTACTCAAGGTGTGGCCTAACCAGTGCAGTGTACAGGGGCACAATGACCTCCCTGCTCCTGCTGGCCACACTGTTCCTGATGCAAGCCAGGATGCCACTGGCCTTCCTGGCTGCCTGGGCACACTGCAGGCTCATGTTCAGCCTACAATCAACCAGCACCCCCAGGTCCCTCTCTGCCTGGCCACTCTCCAGCCACTCTGACCCCAGCCTGTAGCACTGCCTGGGGTTGTTGTGGCCAATGTGCAGAACCCGGCACTTGGATGTGTTAAATCTCATGCCATTGGACTCTGCCCATCTGTCCAGCCTGTCGAGGTCCCTCTGCAAAGCCTCTCTGCCCTCCAGCAAATCAACTGCTGCCCCCAGCTTGGTGTCATCTGCAAATTTACTGATGATGGACTCAATGCCCTCATCCAGATCATCAATAAAGATGTTGAAGAGCATGGGGCCCAGCACTGATCCCTGGGGCACACCACTAGTGACAGGCCGCCAGCTGGATGTGGTGCCATTCACCATTACTCTCTGGGCTCGGCCCTCCAGCCAGTTCCTAACCCAACGCAGTGTGCTCCTGTCCAAGCCACGGGCTGCCAGCTTGGCCAGGAGTTTGCTGTGGGGAACGGTGTCAAAGGCCTTGCTGAGGTCCAGGTAGACCACATCCACAGGCCTCCCCACATCCACCAGGCGGGTCACCTGATCATAGAAGGAGATCAGGTTGGTCAGGCAGGACCTGCCCCTCCTAAATCCATGCTGGCTAGGCCTGAGCCCCTGGCCATCCTGTAAGTGCTGCAGATCTCTATAAAGCTTACCATTCATGTGCTGCAGAACAACAACAGAAACTTTAAAGACCACTTCAGAAAAAGAATATGAAGCTGTTCTGGCAACTTTCATTGCTCTACTCTGCAACTTGTCATCTCACTGTAACAATTATTTGATTAAAGACAAAGTTAATTATTTAAACATACACACTATTTTCTGTCCATTTTTCCATAGTAGCTCAACATGCAACTCTGTAAGAAAATAAGCAGCGAATCCTATTCAAAGAAAAAAAAATACCTTAGACTGCAGGTTATGAAAAATTCAGCTACTAATTTCCCCAGAAGTACCTTCAATGCTGAGTCCCCATCAGAATTACTTTTTCTCTAAAATAAAACTAGAAACTACATATTACAAAACAATACTCTCAGATAATAAGTACTCAGATCAGAAAGGATCTATGCAGCTCAAATTAACACATTGCTATAAATCAAAGCAAAATTTATCTTCACTTTTGTTCCTGTTACAGAATTATCACCTCAACAGCCAATAAAAAGATCTAATGAGGTATTTCAGTATCTCCCAAAGAAATATTTTCAGCTTTGCTCTTCTTTTAAGTGTTTGAAAGGGAAAAAAGTAATGAATTTCTCCTGCACACTCTCTTTTATTATTCTGTTATAACAAGAAGAGAGTTACATGGAGTTTATTTTTCACATACTTAAAATATTTGTTTTATCTCACTGCAACAATGGCAAAGGAAATCC
Organism: Picus viridis; assembly: GCA_033816785.1. Taxonomy (NCBI): domain Eukaryota; kingdom Metazoa; phylum Chordata; class Aves; order Piciformes; family Picidae; genus Picus; species Picus viridis. The sequence goes on from CM066588.1 coordinate 35,293,492, forward strand.
CTGACCAGAAAGGACAGTTATTCAATCAGCAGCAACAGAGAAGTTTACCTTGAGCAGTAACCTTCCTCGTTTCTACTAATGGATAATGAGCTGAGATGACAAAGACAAAATGAGTATCTAAGAAGTATCTGAGAGCTCTGCACTTCAGGATGCAGGAAAGACTTATTCGCAAGCTATGCTTAAGGATCCATGAGAGACAAGGATCCAGACTTCTACCTAGTTCATAGAAAGTTCATAGAATCAATAAGGTTGGAAAAGACCTCAAGGATCATCAAGTCCAACCTGTCACCCAACACCTCATGACCACTAAACCATGGCACCAAGTGCCCCATCCAATCCCCTCTTGAACACTTCCAGGGATGATGACTCCACCATCTCCCTGGGCAGCACAATCCAACAGCCAATTACTCTTTCTGTGAAGAACCTTATTCTCACCTCCAGCCTAAACTTGCCCTGGCACAGCTTGAGACTGTGTCCTCTTGTTCTGGTGCTGGTTAGTCATTCAGCTGTATCTCATTGAGTCTCCTGGGCTAATTCTACTTGTTAGGACACCCACTAGCGGAGACAACAAGCACCCTCTAACCCAGAAATTACCCACATATATCATGGGCTTAATGGATTTGCAATGAGGAAGAAAAATCTCTTAATGTCCCTCAAGAATAAGCCAGAAATTTGAAGGACTTGGAGATTTTGTTGGTCATTGAGCTCCAGAAAGTATGCCCTACATCTAAAATTGTTCCAAACCGGACAGTGAAGTCATAATCACCTCTTTCATGATCTGTGTGAGAACGTTTATAAGAAAATCAATTGGAGGCACATCCAAGAGATCAAGAATGTATGTAACAGGCAGGCTAAAGAGATGTAAGGTCTGGAATAGATTCAACAGCACTTTTTCTTTTCTTTTTCTTTTTTTTTAAAAATTGTTTCTGGAACTAAAACATCTGTCTTGAGTAACCACTACCTGGAAGGTACTGAGGATATCCTCCAAGGTCTCATTTGTTAGAAATGTTCCAAATCAATTGAGCACATAACCTTGGGGCACTCAAACATATGCACCAGAAGGGAATGGGTCTTTCTGCAAGCCCAAATTCTATGAGAGAAGATGTTCAGATGTCTCTGAACATCTTTGTTAAGATGTGATCATCACCACGACACCGGGCTGTGTGAGGCTTCAGCACACACACTAGCTACGGCAGATGAAAAACATTCTCTAGTTTGTGACTCTGCTTGCGAGAGTGAGCTGCCACCCCACCAATCAGTAAAAAAAGGACACAAAACCAAGTATCTCTTCACATGAAGAGTGACTCCTGACAATAAATTTGGTGTTTCTAAGTAACACGTGCATGAATAACAGTCCTGCTATTGGTAAGAAATGAGCTGCAATGTACAGACAGGAAACTGCCACAGACTGACCTCCTTGAGCAGAGAAACCAGCTCAGTGACACCAAAACTCCTCATGTGAATGTGACAATAAAAGCATTCAGACACCCTACTTTAAAGACAGGTATTCTCCTCTTGTATTCATTTTAGATATTTGGAATACTTTCTGTAAAATCCTCTTCCTTTGAAACAAGAGGCCATTATTACAGCCCAATGGATTAGAAGACCCAGAAAAGGCTTGCCTGCAGATGTCTTGTAAAAGCAAATTCCTGAAAAGCAGCAGGGAAAAGGATTGCAGGGATGGCAAAAAGCCAACAAAAAGCTAAGAGCTGCTGGTAATGGTGTCAGAGAGGTAAGCATTTTGGATTTTAGATCTGGACCAGAAAAAAAAAAAGAGGAGTGTAAGTTGCCACCAAAGCTATGAGGAAAATGTACAGGGAAATAGGTCTCTCCTTTCCAAAATCCTCAAAAGTATTTTGAATGTAGAGATTGAGATATCACATATTGAATATAGGTCCATCCATGGGGGCTTTGGTAGTGATGATATCCTGAGGACTCTATCATGGTTTGGAAGGAAGCCATTCAAAGGCATCTGCAGCTCATTCTGCTGTGTACCTTTGACTTTACAGAATACAAAATTAACCAGGTTGGAAAAGACGTTCGAGATCAAATCAAACCTATCACCCAATACCACCCAATCAACTAAACCATGGCACTAAGTGCCTCATCCAGGCTCTTTTTAAACACCTCCAATGATAGTGACTCCACCACCTCCCTGGGCAGCGCATTCCAATGGCCAATTTCTCTTTCTGGGAAGAGTTTCTTCCTAAAACACAGCCTAAGCCTCCCCTGGCACAGCTTGAGACTGTGTCCTCTTGTTCCGGTTGCCTGGGAGAAGAGACCAACTCCCACCTGGCTACAAACACCCTTCAGATAGTTCTAGAGAGCAATAAGTCTCCCCTGAGCATCCGCTTCTCCAGGCTAAGCAACCCCAGCTCCCTCAGCCTCTCCTCATACGGCTTGAGCTCCAAACCCCTCACCAACTCTGTTGCCCTTCTCTGGATACATTCCAGCATCTCAACATCTTTCTTAACCTTGTTGAGGACTAAAAGCATGGAATCAATCCATACTTTAGTCAAATTAGTGAAATTTAGAAGATCATGTGCATAAGTTGGGGGGAAGGGGGGGGGGGCGGAGAAAACAAAGATCCCGTTTCTAGCCTTTGGTATATAGATAAAGTCAGAAAGCTTCTGTCCACCTCTCGACTTCTTCCAGATGTGATCTTTGGAAACAGGTCACTAAAAGATTAGAATACAGAATGGAGATTTTCAGGATACGTTCACATCACATTACCTTACAAGGACTTGCAAATGCACACTAGACATTACCCTTGGGAAGATGTACATTTAACCTGTAAGGCAACTCCAGTATCATCCAAACTGAGCAGTAAAAACGACAACCTCACACTTTCCTTTTTCAGTATCTGTCTCTGAATCAAAAGATCTTAAGGCATGTTTACTGTGCAGGAACAGAGAAGGATAGAAAAGCACATTTCAGAATAAAAACTGTGTAGAAATACTTGCAAATTAAGCACCTCTTTTTACTTTCATCAGAGCTTTGCTTTTAAAAAAGAATCAATAAAGCTTCGCAAGAGTAAACTGTGTGCGGTTACTCTTCCGGCATCAACCTCAGCGCCAATTAAATTCTGAATCTTTATTGTTTCTTATTAGCTGCTAACCAGAACAAACACTGACTTTCTGAGATCCCAGGCTGAGACTTGCTGTAGCAACCATTTAAAAAAAAAAGATTCTTGCTTTGACTTGTCTGCTGGGCAAACTTGACATTGAAGCCACACAGTGGAAAACAAATACATAATACCAAGATGTTAATTTTACAGAAACACTTAACTTTTGTGACCACAATTAACACTCAGGGGAAAAAAAAAAAGCCATTGACAGGTCTGCCTGGCTCCTGCTTCTCAGGTTCCCTTTCCAGAGGAGGCTGAGCTCCTGCAAAAGTCAGGTTGCAGCTGACCCCAGAGGCTGTCTTCAAAGCAGCACATGGGGAGGAAAAGGGGAGCAGGATGGCAGGGAGTTAAATACAGCTATAAAATGACACTGACTTCCAGCTAGGATCCAAAACAGAAACCTAAGGGCAGGCAGCTGCTGAGAATTGCTCATCATCTTCTCCCACCCTCAAGCTCTGGGGTCACCTCCATGAGGGCAGAAGGACACAACTCCCAGAAGAACCTAACAGTTTTGCAGCAGCAACATCTTATCTGTGCAAACAGACAGGAAAGGCAGAGTTGGCCCCAAGTTTATGATGCTTCAAAGTATTTTTTTATTAAATCACCATAAAAATCAGCTGGTCTAAAGTGCACTTTGGAAATACAGCTAATTCTATTTCGCTTAGACACAGCTTCACATTGCTTACTCCATTGCCTAAGATCACAGAACTGCTACAACATGGAACTCCTCCGAAACACTTTTAACCTCATGACACAGTATTTTTTACTGAGGAACTGTGACACTTACCACTGAACTAATGAAACAACTGAAAAAACTGAAATTACACAAGTCATCCTTCTAATGGTGGCAGAACACAGCACTTTTACACAAATTAAGTGTAAAAAAGTTTTGATTTATAATAAATATGATCACTAAATTTTCTAGTAATTTCAACTCTAATACAACATTCAAACTGCCAAGCAAAGCAGAGAGTACGATAGACTTTCCCCCCACACACACTTATTCCATCTAAATTACAGTAAGTTAGTCATGATTCTTAAATGGGAAAACAAAAAATGCAAGGAATGGAAAAAAAAAATGAAAAAAAAAAAATACTATGAGAAAAACTTTTGGGCTATGAAATCAACCAAAGCCAAAGGACTCCTTCTGGCTTAGCACAAAAGTGATCTTGGAAAGAAATCCAGGAAGAGATCCTAAAAGAGCATGCCACTTCTTTCTTTCTTTTTTTTTAACCTCACTATTATAATAAAGGTAATACTGTTTTGTTACATGAAATTGAGATTGTAAAAGGTTCTCAAATCAAAGTCCTTATTTATACATTTGCAGATGTACTGCTTCAGAGGGAAAGCTTTAAACTCATTATACTAAGGCATTAGGAGCGGTGACAGAGGGCACGCTTACAGAGTTTACTGCATGGCACTATAGTACTTCATGATACTTTTTACTTTACAACTGGTACAGCTGGTTTTAGTGCAGACTAACAAGTTTCTATTTGCTTGCACAGTGAAGGTGGGACTCTTGAGGGAAACCAAAGTTATGCCTTCTACCAGATGCACGTATACAATTTACATCTATATACCTGTGTATGCAAATACAAGGGCCTTAATACAATTTATTTGTCATGTATTAACTAATACAGGTTAAAATTACTCTTTTTCCTTCACCATGGACATCCTTACTTTGTTTTAACTTGATCTAATTCCTCCTCTATTTATGTGAAGTAGAACAAACTGCCCCTAAGATAAATAAGAATATTCACACAACAGTTAATGGTGGCATAACTAAATCAGACTGGAGGCACACCTTTCTTTCAAAACTATGATGTGGCCTTGCATTGACCACTTCTGAGTTGGAAAACATTTTTACATCAGTCCCATACCCTTAAGTTTGGGGTTTGTTTTTTTCCATCACTACAACTCAGAAACATTATCATAAAGTCAACAGAGAAGTTTTTAAATGTTCTGAGATTATGCAGAACAAAATGATAACCTCATAAAACTCCAGCTAACTGCTGCCCAAACCCAGCCTTTTTCAAGGATGTAACTGCCTACCAAACCTTAATAACTAAGTAGTAAATCCCTTTGAATCAATACATTTAGAACACTAATTCGAGATGATTAAAGCAGCAGATAACGTTAAGAATTAAAATGCAGAGCACAGAACATGTAAACATCAAACACAAAATATTATTAATTGTTATATACTTCTTATGTATTTGCACTACACACATATTTCAAATGCAAATATTAATTTGGAGAGAAATACCTACTGTATATGCACACACTGAAACAGTTTGCTCAGCTATACTGCATCAATGGTTATTTGACAAGTTATAGCATCACAAGCCGCTCATTTGCATATTCAGCCATTCTCTCTGTATTTTCCCTGTGAAGATGTTAATAAAACAACTGTTTTACAGATCCGTACTAACAGCTCCTCCTCTGAACCACAAGGATACTCATAGTTATGCAAATTGATTGGATAAAGTATACACCCACAAACAGAGACCAAAAATGCAAAAACACTAATTTTCTAAATGCTAGGGAAGTGTAATTTTTATTGAACTATGGAAGTTAACACCTAGAATAACAATTTAGTTGCTGGGGGGTGGGGGAAAAAACAACCAACCAACCAACCCTTCTGTTTGATATTCATATAGTAATCAATGAAAATTCAGTCTCTGAAAAGCTAATGTGCAAGCACTGTACTCAGTAATCTTCTTCCACATGGGGTCTGTTTTCAAGTGTAATTCAACATACTTAACACTCTGCATTGCAGAAAAGACGAAGAGCATAATAATTTAAAAGTTTCTATTTCACAGCTTGGTTTTCTGCATTGTAAGGAGGAAAGACTGCTTTCAGAAAAGTTAGGTCAGATAAACCACACTGATCTTTTAATGAGAAGCAGCAACGAAGAAATTCTTAAAAGTTCTTCATTAAGAACTGCAAAGGAGTGAATAAGACAGAAGATAAAGACAGAGAACAGAGCAAAAGGAAAGCATGTCTCTGGACTAACAAAGAATAAAAGAAGCAGAAGCAACAGATTCTCAGAAGAGGAGCAAAAGAAAAAGAAAGACGTGGTTACCACACGAGCAAAATGATCTACAGAGGTGAAAAGACAAATGGGCGACTGTTGAATTTTCTAAGTGAAAACTGGGTAATCTCAGATACAACCTAGAAATTGATCTGAGGCAAAAGACACAAAAATTGAACTGAAACTGAATTTGCCATTCTCTTCTGATGCCAGTGTATTGGGACAACAGATGCTTATTTGATGCTGCATGATAAAATTATCCTTTGCTTCAAACAAGAAAAGTTTGCATATATGTTTCAGAAGAAACATTTAATCTCCAAGTCTAATTGTTCCTCAGTTTAAACTCATCTTAAGGAAAAAAACAGGATGCTATTGTACTTGATAGGAAAAATTATACCTTTTTGGGTATTCAAAAGGCTTGTCTAGTTACTGTTCACGTTGATTCCCTGCATGACTACTCTGCAGTGAGTTGAAAACACACAGGAGCTGCACTTTTCACTTAATACTTTCATTTATTTGTTCCCATTCAAGAACTCACCACCTGTTTTCAGAATTATTAAAACATGACACTGTTTCTGCTACAAGGAAGAAGGTTTCCCAGTGGTGTAACATTTGAAAATACTCTTTTGCACCAAAGGAGTGATGCAGATCCAGTCCTTGTAGGATGGAATTAGGATCAAAATAAAACAGGAGATGCGTAATATTTACATTTCAGCTACTAAGAAACATTCAATCCACGCAGGCAGACTAGAAATGGTTGTTAATACAGAGTCAGAAAACAGCCGGGATGTTAGATCCTCACCACAGTTTCCTGTGCAGACCTCCTATTGTACTGTCCTGTCTGCCAATGTAGACCTAGCGACGAACTACAACTTAGTGTTCTGTGGAAAGATTTAAGGAGAAAAAACATATCCCTGGCAATTAAAGTTTCATCTCAGCCTAATACTCTTAGGTCACCAAAAAATAAACTTTAATCCCACCCAGACTTCACAGAATGCTGTAGAGAACTTTCATATTTTTCATTGGTCTCGTAAGACCCAACCTTGAAACACTAATGTGGACCCACCTGACTTGACTGTTTACCTCCTGTATCAGGGAGAGAAGTTTCACTTTACTGCTCTGTACTACAAGAAACTGTCTTTTTCCCCACTGTTCTCTTGCTGCTTTTTGCAAACACCAGAGCTTCTCCATTTTGTTTGCCTTAGTCCTGGCCTAGGCTGCCCTGTGGTCACAGTTCTCAGCTGCAGTCTAGTCTTTTCTCTGCCAGTCCAATGTCAATGCAGAGAATAAAAAAGAGCCAAGACCTTTTAAGCAGAGTCCGTGAAAGCGACTGTTAGTTATAGGTGAAATAGTCAACACACAAAACACTCCCCAGATTAATCCAAGCACTTCTTACACTCCCCACTTTTGAATTATTCAGGAATGAGTCCTTCTTGTCTTAAAACAGGAACTTTTTGTGGCTAAGCGCAAATAGGAGCTTATGCAAGACACAGAGGGGAGATGCTGAACTGAAATTCAGCTTACAGGGACACAAACATAGCTCAAAATTTTCCCTAATTAAGAACTACTATTTTAGAGTTTCCAAGTTCAGTAAAAGGCAGCCTGTCACCAGAAATGAGTAAAAGAAATCTGAGAATATTAAACTTTCTCTTTCTGCTTCTCCTGGAAGAATTTACAGAGGTATTTGGGGTGCTGCATTCTGCCTAGATGCTGTGAATTATATGACTGAAATGATGTCAGTTCTTAGGACTCGGGATTCCTTTTTCCATCTCCTTTTGTTGGAGCTGGATTAAGATATGTGATACCAGGCAGTCAGACTTTACTATCATTTTATTACTATGTTCCCCCCAAAACACCTTTTTTTTTTTTTTTTCCCCTTGGCATTTGCAAACAACAAGAGAAGTCAGAAGGCACTGCACTCATGTCCTGCTGTGAACATCATCCTCAAAAGGTCCTTAGAACGTTCAGGATCACCTGTTGGCTGACATAATATGCAAGTAACCACAGACTTCACTCAGGCTGACAGGATCTTGTGGCAGTTGCCCATCTCCTGGAGAACTTAGTTTTCTGTTCTTTCTAAGTCTACTTTGCTCCCAGGGCTCTGCCTAGCCATGATTTAAATATTTTGCCTCCACCATACCCAGCAGATATTTAACTTGAGAAACAACTCTGCCCTATTTTCATTTACCTCTGCGTCCCTACGACAGTAGATAAAGTCTCAAACAACTTGTGCCATGCCTACCGTGATGCTTCCCTAGCTGGAAACTTGGTGGTTTGATTTTTGTATACACGAAATACGGAGTTTTACACTACAAGCTTATATCATTTCTTCTGTCCATCATCACCCGCCCCACATATCTTCCAGCATTGCTGCTTTCAAAACAAGGCAAGAATAAGTTCACTTTGGTCTGCTAATCTAGGCAGGGAAAAATAAAGCAGATTCGAGGCTTGGTACAAACCCAAAAATTGTGATCAAACTATATAGTTAGTAAATTGTTTGTCTAAATCTTTCATGTATGATGAAAGATTATTATCGTAATTCATTAGCAAATTACAGACTTTGTAATGCAGGCAGTCACAAATTTGGCTTTGTATCAATCATTTTAGACCAGCTGGGTAGAAATTAACACAACTCTGGGATACATAAAATGAAGTGCTCTTTCATTTTTAATTTGCTGGAAACTTTGAAGGAAAGAAATGGAAGCTCCTTCAAAAAAAAAAAAAAAAAAAAAGTCACTTTCCCCTGATTTTTGTAAATCATTCCATTTCACTGTACAGATATAGGAGATACAAGCATAGGCACAGGCAGCATATGTAATTGAATACCACAGTAATTGCTCAAACAAAATAAATATAATTGTTTTTGAGGCAGTCACATACATTAGTGGTCACCAGACGAATTATTAAACAAACACTAATGCTAGTATCACAAGATACAATATTGTCCAAAATCCTGCTCCGAGCTTTTTCAGTCTTCCCAGAGGACCTTTGTCCAAAAATGCTTGTTTTGATTATGTCTACTTTGCCTAAGCTACAAGGCCACGTATAGTGACAGCTGCATTTGAGAGCAACTTAAAACAAATTTTATCTTAGTGGCACCTAATCCAGAGACTGGTACAAGCAGCATGGAAAAGTCAGTGTCAAAATTAAACAATGAAGGCTTTTCTAGGAACAGATGCTTTTTGCCTGCAGCTGTAAAAACCTCAAAACAATCCTATACCCCACTGTCTGGTCACGCAACTATCACAAAGCAAGGCATAAATTTTGCCACTTATTGCAAATGTTTGCCAAGAGCCTCTATAACCCTTTTTAAAAACAGTAACAGGGATTTCTTGAGGGTGATTATGAGGCCACTTTATCTTTTAAATGAGTGCAAGGCTCTTCAATTTATGCCCATGATTCTCGGTACTAAAACAAAAGAGTAACTTTTCAAGTTTGTGTTTTACTCAGATATAGGAACCTCACTGGAAAATTGTATGATGCAGGTTTACTAAAGACAGAGAGAGAGAGCACTGCTTTTCTAAGATGTTAAGGACAGGACAGAGACAAGCATTATTAATTCACATTTGAAACAGCAGTTGAGCATTTTCTTTGCATAGCAATTACAATGCCACATAGTGCATCACTACCTTTATGCTGCTGCTAAGATACTGTTGACCATTTCAGTGTTGACTCTCCACAACCCACTGTTAAATATCCTCATCACCTTAAACTATGCAAAATGTCCTCTTCCTATTAAATGAATGCACTACTAAACTACACACTGAAATATCAACTCTCAGTGGAAAAAAACCCAAACTTCTGTAACTCAATGAATAAAAGCAAACCACCAACTCCCAATTAAATGAGCCGTTTACAATGTCACGAATGTAGTTGTGCTCCGTATGAACTGACAGTTTTTAGATTAGCTTCTGTTGTGTAGTTAAAAGTGATAGCACCAACATGATTTACATAAGTACAATATTTTCAAATATTTTCTCACCAAGCAAGCACTCTAAAAATTGTGAAGTGTTTCCTTTCTTACTCAAGTTAAAAAAAAAAAAAAATGAAAAAAAAAAAACCCCAACTTTTCCAGAACAACAGTTCATTAGCACCTCACTATTTATAAGTATAATTGGGTTGTTTGATGACAAAACATGAGAGAACACTGTGCCTAGTATAATTTGCACACATAAAAATTTCATTGTTTGAAAACAAATCAGCAATTCAACGATTGTTAGGGGCTTTTTTTCCCCCCCATATGATGCAATAACAGAAGTGATCATATAGTTAACAGAGGATAGAAAGGTTAAATCATGCTCTAATAAACTTCCATTTGCAAGCTGTAATGTTTATGTTTTTTCACTTCCAAAAATGCTAACTTTAATTTTTCATTTTTGAGTCAACTTCATATAATTTATACAGATAGCAGTGCTATGCTATTTAGCTACAGAATTCTGCTTTCCACTTTAAACAGCAGAGGAACTAGGGACATAGCTGTTTAATACGTTCCTAAAGCTGCTTCAGTTTTCTTGTCATTTCATGCTAACACCTTTTTAATAGCCAGCATTATGACAGAAGCCTTGCATAAAAATTCCCCACCCCAAAAGTAAACCATAGCAAATATTCAAAATCAGAACAGCAAGCAAAGGTTTTAATTGCAGGTTTTTAAAAAATTCAGGCTTTTAAATTAGGTCTTGATCCCCAAAAACCCTTAGCATCCTTAAATTACACGAGCGAAGCCACTCAATTCAACATGATTACTTCTAAAATAGGAACAACTCACATGACTGAGCATTTCTGGAGCCGAGTCTATAACCAAAATTATAACAATGACTCCTCACTACTTTTAAATTCAAATAAACGGATCTTTATCCTTTGAGAGCTCCTCTCAAATCCAACTACACTTACGGATGGAATGTAATCGAGACAGAGAATGAGAGACAGAAAGAAGGGAGATATAAACACACACAAAACTACAAGCGCAGACGAATCGAAAGCTAACAGATGTGTGACTTCTAATTAGTTATAATAATCTGTGCTTTGACGCTATTGGAACATGCCTGGCCTTCCTTTGGAAATCAAACAGCTTCCTTTGGAGTTTTAAACTCTCTGGGTGCTTCTAAATTTACTCAATAAATAGCCTTGCTTTCAGCAAATTTTTAGATATCTACAGTGATAACCTTATGAAAGGAAAATATTAAATTATAATTATCCTAAACAGACACAGTCTTGTGAAACTAACCCTACATTCATATGAAAATACAAAGCATTGACTATAATGAATTTGATTCATCCTTGGACACAAAGCTTTACCACAGTAAACTCAGTCAACTGTTGCTCTTGCCTTTATATTCATAGTACTTAAATAGCGCACTTTAAAACAAAAAAAAACTCCAATTGGCTTTTCATACATCCACCCTCCCCAAAAATAACGCACTTGAAAAACCCAAATGATATGAAAAGGCTTCAAGGCCTCTTTTCTCCTTTTCACAGCACTTTTTTTTTTATTTCTGTTTGCAGTAATCTGCCTTTCACTTTCTCATTGCTACAGAACAAACGAGGAGGCTCAGCACTTTGAAAAGGGGGCTCAATGTGTAATGGGTCCACTAGAATTAATTTAGTTGCACCAAATCCATTGAGCAGTGAGGTTTTTTTCTCTTCTCAAATCATTTTGAGTCGGACGCAGCCCCCAGCCTTTGTAATTCTAGTAAAGCACTTAAAGTGCACAGTAGGTGTTCATCAGGACCATCTGGTCAAAAGCAAAACAAGCTGCTGATTTTGCCTTTGAATAGAATGAAGCAAGTGTGAATTAGTCTCTTCAATTAGCACTATTACAACCTGTCAAGTGCATATTGTAAAACAGGATTATTACAGTATTGGTCACCAGTGCAATTATTTACTCTCTGCCTTTTCTTGCATATAAAAATGTCCATGTTTACTAGTTTTTGATAACTGAAGATAGTTTCTTTAATGATATGCACGTCCAAACCCACCAAAACCAAAATTACAGGTTATGAAACATTCTGCCAGGAATATATTAAGCTTCATAATTAATAGAGGAGTAGAAGAGTGCCTTTGCTTTATCTCTTATTGCTGTTTCTGTTGCGTAAAGAGAAAAGGAATACTAGTTATATACCTTTAACAGTATGATCTCTTCGAAACAGAGCTCCAGAGTCAGGTATTAAGATATTTTAACTGCCTAATAAAGCTATCACTTTTGAACAGGTGCATAAATGGTATTTTCTCTTTATTTCCCAAGGAGCTTCCTTTGCATAGAGTCCCTAAAACATGACCATTTATGAAAAGTTTATTGAGGATTTCTTTCAGCAAATACATTTTAGTTTAGCGATGTGCTTGTCTTCTTTAAAAGAAAGGGGGGGGACACACACCAAATCAAGAAGTTCATTTAGCTTTATGGAAACAGATTTATTTTTTTCTCTTCTCTTGTTTAAAAAAGTCAAAACCTACCTAGCTAGCTGGTACTCATTTCCCACTGTAGAACACTCTGGGTATCTCAGATATTTAAATTATGTATACCGTTGTTATGACTTGCTATAAAGTGAGTATAATTTTTACAACACAGATTTCTCCAAAAAGCAAAGAAAATGTTCAAATTTCACCCCCCAAAAAATATATAACACTCTCGAGTGAAATCAGTACAGCAGCAACATATTTTACTAGCTTCTGATACTAAAAGAGTAACTACTGGTGCAGAATGTTCATGCACCTCCTATTAAACAGCAAAAAGTGTTAGCTACCAATTTTTATCAGCATAAGAATCGTTTTCCATAATTTTAAAACAAGTTAAAAAAAAAAACAAACAAACCCACTCAAAATTAACACAACTGTTCCTGAAACTGTTAATTTATCTGCCATATGTGGTCGGATATGCTCACATCTAGATCACTGTCAAATGTCTTTCATTATAATTACTTCGCTACAGCATTAAAAAGAAAACAGACTAACATTATTTATATCTATCTATTGTGTCTCCAAGACCTTTACTGTGGATGATCTCGCTCAATAAAAATTGGCTTGACACCGTTTTATACAGATATCAAAAATGAGATCTGAAAAAAAAAATAAATCTACAAGACCTGGATTACTTTTCTGCATGCTGGAAGTAATTCACCTTCTTATCTATGTTTATTACATTTATTTAAGGCTTTTAGATAAGGTTTCTGTCTGCGTGGTTATAAATGGCGGGTTTGTATCTTGTTTCACATCTGTCTTCTTCTCAAAAAGTTTGTTAAGAGTCAGCGCAAAGGACTTCAAACTCATTAGGGTCTGTCAACACAGAATTTATAGTTTATTTCAGCCCAAGCAGTTGTATGCACAAATAGTTCCTCCTCCTGCCTGGAGTGCTATTGGATACATTGCATTTCATATTCAACCTTAGCCAGTAAGTCTATAGGGAACAAAGAACAAATATATTACCTATCACAGGTGACAGGGATGCTAAGCAGCTCGCCTCCGATTAGGTTATTGGCTAAAGGCATGGAATAAAGAGCAGATGCAGCTACACACAGAGGCAGCCAGTATTTAGAGACCCATCTTCTTTGCATTGTTTGCACAGATTTTATGTTTTACTAGGAATTATAGTGCCCAGTACACGCTTTACCTAGTATTCTCAACAGGAATCTTCAGCAGTTACAAACAAAATCACCAATCTACAAGAGGCCTGAGGTTTCTGCATATTTAACTCATCCACCCTTTAGCAGCCACAGCTTGTGTACACTGGACAGTTCTGCAATCCTGCACACAGGAATCACAAAAAGGCTTCAAAGCAGTAAACCAGACAAATGCAAACTCCTTGTTTTTAACAGTTACCCAGTTTGTTAATTTATTTTTTTTTCCTTATGCCATTGACTAGGACAACAAAAAGCATGGAGCACGCTTTTGTGACAGGAACTCAGATTCGGAAAGTTTTTCCACAAATGATTTTGTCTCCCTCAGGATAAGAGCACAAACTTGCACTGCATGAAACGTGTAAATACGCCCCTCTTGGAAACGGGCTGTCCTTCGCTTCCATCAAATAATGTAACTGCAACGTGCAAAAATCTGAAGTAGTTCATGGCTAAATGAGACCAAGCTCATAAAAACAGACAGAAAACAAATCATGTTGCGTGTGGCACTGCCTTGTATTAATTTAGCACATAGCTACTCAAATTGAAACTGAAAAATTCTCTGACTCCAATTACAGACAGCCTCTACAAATTATCTTTGCAGAATAAAGAGCAAGTACTCAGACAGAAAACTCCTTTTAGTCTTGTAAGTATTAGGAGTTCAATTTGTTAGAATGGCCCATATTGAACCACATAATATAGTAGAAACGTACTCATTTACAGTCTTCAGATTGGTACCAAACCTATTAATTTTCCACTTTAAAATGCAAATCATGGGGAAAGAGTAGCCATCATATTTCCCAGAACAGTATCTGCCCCAGAACTAATTTAATACTGCAGTTTTATAAGAACAAACAGACGTCAGAAACTTGGGACGCAGATTAATGTGCAATTTAGACCAACGCATTAACTTTCCAAGCTAAAAAAAATGCCCCCACCCAACTCACCAGGAAAAAAAAAATTTAAAAAAAAAAAATAAATAAAATAAAATTTTTACAAATTCATATTGGACCAGATTGCTTTAACTTTGTATTTCATTCCTGAAGGTTCCCTATAGACTTATAATCCCTCATTTAGTATAATTAAATTTAGTACGACACATTTAGTATAACTAAATGTAACTTACATTTTAATTTTTGGGTTTTTTTAACTGAGAAAATAATTGTTGATGCATAGACAGTTGAAGATTTAGATAAAGGATGATAGTTGAAGATTTAGGTAAAGCTTTTTCAAGTAACATCCAAAATCCGACCACTGAATTATTGGACAAGAAATTGTGGAAGCAGACACGAGCGCTACGGCTTCAGGCTCCTCTCAGAGAATTTTCTGCCAGACTGTTTCCCCGTTTGGCATCAAGATTTCTTTGAAATAACAATTAATCCAAATATCATTTACTCTGCATTCTAAACAATAAAAAAACAGGACAACACAGAACTGAAGCAATAGTAGCTTAGGAAACCGCATCTGAGAGCTCACTGGATTTTGCATTTAATCCACTGCAAAATATATTTGACAGTTTTGAAAGGGTGGGGTTGAGGGTTTTTTGTGGGGGGGACTGGGCTGGTTTTTTGTTTTAAAATTCACAGTACTAATAATAACAATAAACTAAACTAGCCCGGAGTGACAGTTGCACCCAACTGTGGCGAGCAGCAGAACCTTTATAGAATTTTAAATATTTCTTTAAATAATTGATGTAGTCATTTTGAATCTTTCTGCATAGGATATAATGTGTGAGTAGATTGCATTAACACTGCTTAAACATTTCAACTTGTCAGTATGGCCAAGTCGATTTCTGAAATATTTGCAGTATTTTCCCATCGAAACAGTAATAAAGGTAGAATAAATATATGCCACTGCTTTATAATCACTGAACATTAATGAATATTTTATGTCTTTTTAAATCTCCCTGTTTAATTTAAAAGGGTGAAATTAAGTCTCCTCCCTGCAATATGCCAATTATCTGTAAATCAAACAATAACTTGGCCATTATACTCCTTTTTGTTAATATACCAGAAGCTAATTTGAAAACACTGAACAGCATTTTTAGGTAATAATTGAATAGTCCTTCCTGCCCTCTTGTGGTTGGCAGCTGCAACGCACATAGAGCTTTTCCACGGTTACAAAAACAGACCAGATGGAAAGTAAACTGTTAATGTGTGCAAGTGTGAACAAAAGAAGGGAGAAAATAGAGACTAGATAAAGAATACATATATCTATATCTATATCTATATATATATATATATATCTTCTCCATGGATTGTTAGATAAGGGAGAGTAGAGAAGACAAGCTATCACATATTCCTCCAACTTACACAGACCAACCAGATTCATCGAGCATGTTACAATGCTCACTCTATGCTAAATGAAAAAAAAAATTAATTAAAGAGCCATTAGAGAGTTAACAGGCAAAACAGTGCTTGTTTTCTATAATTATACAAATGTTCAAATGTTCACCGACCCTTTTACCTCAGCCAAATCCCCAGTGACTTGCAGGAGACTTTGCACAGACAGAGAATATCCACCTGTTCAGCATCAGCTGCACAAGGTCCAGAGTTCTCTTTTCGTTTTAGCCTCTGAAACGCTCACCAAAACTTTATACACTCTATTGTATGCAATAGGTAGACACAAGACAGAAAGGCAAAGAAAGGTCTGATGTTCATGGCTGGTTATGGAGTGGTATGGGTTCTTTTAAGGATTTGGGCCGTTTAATGGGGAAAGCCACAACTGACTTTTAAATTACATCAGCTTCATCTGTTAGCATCCTGACTGTAAGCTGTCATTGCCAACAAACAAGAAAACTTCGGCTCAAGCAGAGGCAGCCCAGATTCCCTTGCACTGTCACAGCTTTCTGGTTCCTTTAAGCTGAGTAGACCCACCAGCAAAATAATAACCAATACAGCACAGATAAAAAACAGATTATATGCATGTGTGGGCTTTCTTTCACAATTTCACCATTTTAAAATTAAACTCAAATATTCTGATCATTCATTTCCATTAATATTATTTTCAATTGTAAAGAGTCAAAGCTTGGCCCATCAAAAACCAGATCGATGCAACTATGTGTATTGATATTGTTAGGGAAAAAAAAAAACCACAAACCATAACTTACTCTAATAGGTTGGAAGAGGCAAAATAGAAAACGGGCTTCACACACAGGAAAGATTAATATTTAGATCTTAAGTGTAATAGGATTCCCAATTAAAACAGTAAATGATCATTTTTCACTGTTGTATGTTGTATGCTCTTATAGCTAACATTAGGGAACTTAAAATAATTCTGTCTACAATGTCAGCATGTGACATGAAAAACTTCAACAAAACCTGCTCAATACTTAAAGGCTGGGAAGCGTTGGAGAGATAGCAAACATACCTTTAATTTGAAAAGCAAACATTTAATCTTAATATTTTGCAATGTGAATTCTGAAGATTCACATTTCTAGATTGTTTGTCCTGTTTCCAGTAGTCAGCGGCTTGCATGGAAAATAATACCCAAAACATGTGGCATTAGATATACCATGGAGCACCAGACAACCACCTTTGGCTTCAGAGAGGAGCTTTAGGTATACGTGAGGACTGAGTCTTCCAAATTCACAAAGTCCAGAGTCACATTAGAGATATTTCTTCCCATAGGACTTAATTCTGAAGTTCTCTACAATATCACCCCTTGCTGGTCATGCTACGGAATGGCAGTGACATCCATTATACACAAAACCATCTGGCTACCAAGGCACCGAGTATTACAGCACTACGATAGCCACCAGTAATGGCAGAGGTGCCTAGAAAACCGACATGGAGATGGTTAAAAGGAGGGGAGACAGAGGGAGATTCAAGGGGCTTAAAGATAAAATATAATTGGAATAACTGCCTTTCCTCATCACTCTAAAACAACTCACTAAACACTGCTCATATACCTTGCTACTACAATATAAAAAGAAACATCTTTTCCGCATAATTTAAAAGAAAAGCTTTTTTAGGCCAAGTTCTTTAATCAAATCACAGCAGCCTTGATGATCCAGTTGATTAAACAAAAAAAAGGCTAATGAAATAAAGGAATATCCATCAAGACTCTCTTTAACAGAGCTGGCATTAGCTATAATGAGCTACATTTATTCTTCAGCTGTGAATCAGCACTCACCTCCTGAATGGTACTGCTTCCTGAGAAGTTGAGGTTGTACTCCCGCTGGACTTCTCGATGGGTGACAATCAGCATGAAGTTTTGATTTAATGACTCCTGCAGGGCCCTGAAATGGTTGAAAGAAAAACAAGAAAATCAGGGATAAGCATGTTATAGCTTGTTTTACAGTTAGATGCAAAAACCCCAGGGTACCCTAAACTCTACATGGACAAGTCCAGGCACAACATTATCATCTCTTTTCACTCTTAAATGCAAGGAAGCATGCTGTGAATGACCAAAGGCCATTCCTGAACTCCTTCCTTAATAAGGTGACTGCAGGCTTTAAAGCTTTTCTAATGTTAAGTATTCTCAAAATTGAGAGAGTCACTTTATCTTCGCAAACATCGGGTGTATTTAGCACTCATAAAGCCATTAATACCAGGCTTGTAAGCATATTGATGACCAGAGGGAAAAAACATATCAAGCTACAATGCACATGGAAAACTGATGGTAAGTAGAACGAGGCAAAGCATGCTCTCACTTCTCTAAGGTTACCTGAAGCATAAACCAAAGGGAAATTCTTCCACATAAGTTTCATTCGAAGCACATAAACCCAGCTAATTAGAACTGGAAAACTAACCACAGCAAAATTTCTCAACTGGGTACTGAGAAAAGTTAGTTCCTCTCAAATTGTTTTGAGTGTACATTAAAACATCTTTAATCGCATTTTTGTTGAATTCATAAGATACAGATTAAACAGGACAGTTATCCGTCCACATCGTCACAAACTTGGGGTGGTTTTGTGATTTTCCTGGTGATAAAAGATCTGGAGGTCACAAAGGAATCCTATTTGCTTAATTAGGTACAAAATTATGCAGCTACTTACTTTTCAAAATAGAAGGCACGCCTTCTGTTCCAGACAGGGCAACTACAGCTGTGTGCAGTTCTGCCTAGGCTATAAACCTGCAGCAACATTGTAACATAGCTTGGATTTCCAAGCAGTATTTCTGCAGACTTGACCTGTTCACTGGCATACGGAATTCAATTGGGCTTATTTGATTCTTTTTACTTCTTTTCCTTACCATGTACACTTAAAAACAATAGCTTTTCCTTCACATCTTCACTGTTCCATGACACTCCAACATGTCACTCCCCTCAGCAACAAAGAACAAGTTTTGTATCTTAAGTAAGATTGCTAAAGTATATGAGGCCTGATTTGTCAGTTTGAACTTCTATCGGAACGAGTGCTCTGCAGTTTTGCTGCTGAGATGGTACAGAACCCATGCAATGCTCACTGGATGCTTTAGCAAGAGATGCACAATTTGCTTTAACAGCTCAAGAATGAATACCTTACAAAAATACCTTCATTCAGCTACTTAATCTGTGACACCTTAAACATAATACTCACATACTAGAACCCAAAATTGTGACATGCTATTTCTCATTCTTTATGGTTTCGTAATATGGAAGATACATTTAACTTATTGGAACTGCTAGGTATGATTTAGTGTATGACAGATACTACAAATGCAACTGAAATCACCTATGCTGAGCACAGTCAGCTGCACTTTTCATAGAACCTGGTAGTAAAGGCTTCCCCAAAAAAAAAGTACTTAACAGTCCTTCAGAAGAGAAAAACAGTTGTGCAAAGTTGCATGCTTAGTTTCAAAGGTAATTCTAATTCGATTGTTAACAGTAAGCTTAGCATCACCATCACCATATTTTCTTTTGGCCAATGTTCAGTAGCAACCAAAACATCCTGCTGTGCTTTTTCAGATTCTGATTTTTTTATTTGCTTTCAGCAAATACTGGAGGCAAATGACATATTTAATTGCTCTGAAAACAGCATCTGTGAATGGCTCTGGAGTCCATGCAGAATCACACAGGCCCTGTTATAGCTATCTGAAAATCCGTAGATGCTAACTGATAACGTGACTCACGTCTTCGTTCTGATGTAAACACAGAATGAAACCGGTTTGCTCAATTGAGCCCCCAGTCTCTCAAGCTATGCATGGTACACATGCTTCAGCACTATCCAAAATACAGCTCATAAAACCCATCTGTTCATAGGAAAGCTTTTCCACTCCTCCATTTCATCTGGATGTGATAGCAGAGTATTTAGGAAAGGAAAATAAATACTCTTCAAATACAGTTCATTTAAATGAAGTCCCTTAAAATTAAAAGCCTCCATTTTTGAGCTAGCATTTTTTTGACATGTCTATTCTCTGAATTTCTAAACAACACAAACTGAATGCTCATAACAAACAAATTCTCGGTGCATATTCATAGCCAAATACAGTCAAAGAGGAGGCTGAAATTTAAGATGGCTAAAATAAAAAGCCAAAACATACTTTCAAAATCAAAACAACACAACTAACATCTTGAAAAAAGTGAGGAAAAACTGGTTTTGAAAGTGTTACAGTTAATGTGTATGGTTAATAGTTCACCTTTCCTTCAGAAAAAAGTAACACACTGAGGAATATTACTTCTGCTTACACAGAAATGCATTGGTCAACTGACCCCATCTTTTGAGCTCCTACATCAAAATTTCATGCAGTCTGAAGACCATAAGATGTGGACAATAGATGTTGGAAATTCAACAGGGAGCGGAACTGATGGCACACCTGATGGGCAGTTTGTGACAATGACTTCCTACACGTACCAATGCTCCTCTGCAAGATGGCATTGATTTGAACGTGTAGCTGCAAACCAGTGATGTCAGTCCCCACCCATATTAATTTCATCCAGCAACTGAAGATGTAGGTTACCCAAAATTATTTGTGCCAATAGAAGTCTGCTTCCAACATACACCTTGCCCTAAAAAAATTGTGTTTTCAGCCAACAAGGCTATAATCAAATGTACAAAGCAAGTGTATTTAAAGGGGACTTTTCACTGACAGTAAGCTGAAGCTTACTTTTACTTCTTTTTAGGTGCACATAACTGTGTTGACTGACTTAGAACACAGTGCACACTTCTAAAATGTTGACTCCAGTGTTAGCAGTAGGTTCTTCTTCCTACAAACACTATCAATTGGCTCCAAGCTTCCAAATGAAGCATCTGGGCCAAGCTCCAGGTCCCACTAAAGTCAAGACAGATTATTTCTTTTTATTATTATCTTATTTCCCCACTGGTGCTACCAGAGTTTAATTAATCTGATAATTAATTAGTGGGAAAATAAATTCAAACTCCAGAAACAGGATTAAACTGGGACACACTTAGCACCATTTCGCCCCTCCTGCTAACTCTAGCTTTCAAAAGCATTTCTCATAGGTTATATGCTGCCATTACATTTGGTTTTACCTCAGCTGAATGACTGCACATTCACTACACAGCACAAGAGGCAAGGGGACTTGGTGGTTTTGGGCACCTATCATCCATTAGAGCAACTGGACTCCAAAAAGGAAGTTCAAGAACAAACAAAAGAAAATAAACCTGAGCACAGTCATTGTGGTGAACAATTACAGCAAGAGACTTGGGCAGCTTTAGGATTTTGTATGGATTGCCTACATATTGGTTATATATAATCACTACATAATCTATATATTGGTTATCAGCACAGAGCCACAACGACAATTAAGGGAGTAGAACATCTTCCTTATGAAGAAAAGCTGAGGGAGCTGGGTCTCTTTAGCCTGGAGGAGACTGAGGAGTGACCTCATTAATGTTTATAAAGATGTGACAGGCAGTGTCACGAGGATGGAGCCAGGCCCTGCTCAGTGATGTCCAATGGCAGGACAAGGGGCAATGGGTGCAAGCTGGAGCATAGGAGGTTCCACTGAACATAAGGAAAAACTTTTTCGTTGTGAGGGTGGCAGGACACAGGAACAGGCTGCCCAGAGTGGTTGTGGAGTCTCCTACAGAGGCATTCAAAACCCACCTGGACACATTCCTGTGTGATCTACTCTAGGTGATCCTGCTCTGGCCAGGGGATTGGACTAGATGATCTTTTGAGGTCCCTTCCAACCCCTAACATTCTGTGATTATTACAATACAAAGAAACTTCAGGGATGGAACGGCATTCAGCTGGGGCTGAAACTGCACTATGCAAACAAAAATGTGCCTTTGAAATCTGAATTTCAAGCATCAGAAGGTTCAAACATTTCCCCCCTCCACTAAAATCAAACTATCAAAACTCAGTTAAGAGTCTGGAAGGAGTTCCTCCATTAGCTACTCCATCTGAATTCCAATACAGCACAATTCATAAACCAAGAGCCTAAAAAAATTAAGATTAGAAGAAAAGTCCATACCAGCAAATAATGATAATTTTAGGGGACAGTATGTGTTCAGCATACACAATGCTAAATTGTATTAGTATTCATATTTATTGTATTTTAACCTTCCAGCTTTACTGGTTTTCTATTCTGCTGTACCATTTAATATGCAGCATGGATGGGTTGCATCTATTGTTAAGTGACTGCCTTCATGCCTTAGATCCTGATGTACTATTTTGCTTTCTAATAGTATTTTTCTCTGACATGTTAGTAATATTTTAAGTTTTTAAACCAACAGTGTATCATAGAATGGTTTGGGTTAGAAGAGACCTTAAAGATCATCTAGTTTCAAACCCTGTGCTTCACCAACCATCAGCAGTTGTCCTTTTCATTTCAGTTCTGGAAGGTTTTATGAAACACATTCAGTATCTCTCATTAGGCAATATCTTTCTTAGTGACATGGAAATTTCCCCCCAAACCCCTGAATTTTATATAAACAGGTATGACACAAGGTAATTAACATTTCCATTTTAAACTTACAGATTTATACAAGCTCATGTCAACAGAAGTCCAAATTTACTGTAATTACAGATTATTTACATTAAAACAAAATAAGAAATCAGTATGTAAATGTAATGTTTGTTGTAGCTAATGCAGCAGGAGGTGGTAGATTAGGTTCAAACAGCAATCAGTTAGCAAATCTGGCTAACATGTAAATGAGCAGGAGCCCTTTTGTTTACATTCTATTGCATTTTAAACTTCAGGATTTTTAAACTGTCTCATGAGCAGATGTGAAAATAAAACATTAATCTTACCATTCTTATTGAAGCTTTCAAAGTAACTAAAGCAAGGCACTGCTCCTGTCCAGCTAAATAGACAATGCTAATAATTGGAGTTGCAGGTTAGATCGTTCTTAATTAACACTCTGCTACTGTTGATAGCATAGAAGGAGACACCATGCCACAATCTAACACACATACAGATGTTCAGCAATATATGGACCCACTGGGTCAAAGATGGTGCTTTTTATTCCTATCCTGACAGATTATTACATTTCTTAAATTAGAATTGCTGAGCAAAAATACGTTATTTGTAATAATTGCCAAGGTATGCACCTGGACAAATACGCTTGTAACTGTTTTGAACCTTCCAATGATTCACCAGGTGCAATAAAATACCAAAGACTTTCAGTTATTCAGCAAATAAATAGAAAACACAGTATACACATTAAAGTGATAACTGAAGAAAAAAATTGAGAAGTGCCTCCCAGAACGTGCAAGACAGAAATCAGGATGACCTAGCTCCACGCCCTGACTTGCACACCTACGGTTTTGATGGTCTTCTCTGATACGTTCTCCAAAAGCTTTCCCTGAACTGAGTACTGCCAGCGTTCAAGAAGCACCCAAGGCAACAAAGGGAAAGAAAGTCATTCTGAGGAAGCGTAGAATCTAATCTGACAAAGCTGGTGTAAGACATCCGTCCTCCCCTTGGACAATTAAATGATGGCCATTCTTTGTCACTTTTCTGAAGAAAACGTTTTTCTCACCCACCAGACCCACCAGTAACTTTGAACATATTCATGAGTTTCCAGGAGGTCTGACACTATTATGGAAGTCTCTCAAAGTGTAAAGCAACAGCTGGGTAGAGGAAAGGGACTCAACTTACTACCCATCTTAATAAAAGGCAGCAATACAAGCATAGTATTTTTATATTGCAGCCAGCCAAAGACTATAAAACTACCAACAGCATGTGATGTCTCCTTCCCTTCAATATTCCTTGGCTACCAGCTGGAGAACAGTCAAGTCAAGCTGACTGTCTGTGGAGGGGAAAATAAATGGCATAGATGCTGCAAAACACATGGGAAGAACTGGAGGCAGTGTCTGATGTAGGCAAGATCATGGTAAGCAAGGAAGAAGAGGGCTGAGTTACTGCAGCCACTGGGATGAGGCAGAAATTCATTAGAAAACAGGTTTCATTACACCCACAGCCCCCAGAACATGGTGTTATTGTTCTGGATATCATACATGGATAAGTATGGCTTTGCCAAATGAAATTGTGGAGCAGGGCATGTAACCCTACAGGTGGTATTTGACATTTAGATTTAATCTTTACACCTCAATTTACTAGCATGCAGTAGTAATTCACTGGGCTTCCATTACCTATAAAAGCTTTAGATGAATGAAGATACCCAAGGAGATTTTTGCTTGTGTAAAGTGCAGGATCACTTTGCCATTACATTTAGATGCTAGTTTTAAGTCAGTTCTGGATTAAACCCATTCAGTCTGTCACAATAAACTTCAATGCCTATGTACCAATAGGTTGGAAAAGGATGTTTCAGACGCTGCTCCCCCTCAGTGTCAGGAACAGGCACAAATTGCAGTTTCTCGAGCTGTGACCAGACTGCTCCTTTTAAGAAGGGCATATATATAAAATGTCATGTACTGAAATCTCAAGCTTTTCAAATATCACTTTCTGAAGATATTCAAATCACGACTATTTATCTCTAGTTCAAAATAGAAGGCATTTGAAGAAGACGACAGATGAACTCAAAGTAAGAGGCAAAGTTCCTTAACATCCATTAATAATAGATGTGAGCCTGGTGCTTTTAAAAATTGTGGGTAACAAACTAATCTGAATAATAACTGACCTAACAGTAGGCAGTAAACAGTGTAACTGGGTTTGGTACATTGCTTCAATTAATGTGTTTTGATCTGCATTGAGGTTTTAATTGGAGGCAAGCCTCCCCTTTCATCTAGAATTTATGACTTCAGGGAGATGATCTAGCCTTCAAATTATCCTTGTTTAAATAGCCACCAATTAATCATCATTTGCTATCCTAAAGCTACCAACTTTATCTTAAAAATATCCAGAACTCATTTCCCCTATGAAACAAGCATAAACTTTAACAGTGACCACTGCTTTGATTTTATTAGCAAGTAAAAGTCCTTTTAAACTATTCATCCAATAACTGTTTTTAAAACAGTCTGTTGCTGTATTTGTTTGGGTTTTATATAGTTTATTGTATAAACAACATTCTTCAGACCCAAGTTTTCTTTCCAGAACTGAAAAACATTCGAACTTCAATGTACTGTGATACTTGAGTAGAAAATTTTGAAATTGCAAATGGATTTTATCACTAACTAACTACAAAAATAAACAAGACCTAGTAGTTTTCCACAGTATTTTCGCTATCCTTCAATTAGCTGCCTTAGTATTCACACACAACTGCAGCTCCTGTTTGTGCATGAAGAGCACACATAGCTCAAATACATCTCACTGCCACTCTGCTCCTTCTGTTCCATTGTCACTATTTCCTAATACTTCTTTCCTTTATTATTTGTATAATTCATATCAGCATTCTTACTCCCTCCACAAACTCCATGGTGATGGGAACACATGTTTTAGTGATACATAAAGTGCTTCCAGTCATTAGGAAATCAGTTATTTATTTCTATTGCTTGTCAAAATTTCCTTCACTAGTACTATGACCGCATCTGTAGAATGTTCTCTTATCGACTACAAGTGCAGAAAACTAACTCCCTCTGCAGCCAGCTTGCAGCCACTCCAGTTTACCACAAGATGTGACCCTTCCCTGCAGCAGCCCCCTCAGAGCAGCGCGGCTCTGCCAGGACCAAGCACTGGGCACCCTCTAGCGACAACCCAACAGAATGCCTGGTTTCCTGGTACAGAGCACATTACTGCTCTGCCTTTGGAAAAGGGGAAGTAATCAGAGGAATTACAAATTGTTCTGTAACAGTAAAGATTCAATTTTCTATGAAAGAACATTTTTGGTTTTCAAACCGTAGCAATGTTCACTGATTTACAAACACCCACCGTGAGCTTTCATGTATTCAAGTCAGTAATAAGAGATGTTTGGTTAGAGGAAGTTATTCAGCCTAAGTACATTTTTTTTAAAATCCAAGAAGATATGGTAAAACAAAGCAACAAAGTGCAGAAGGAAAATTCTGATCTGCTGTCAATAATTTATAACAGTTTATATTAAATGAGCCAACACAAAATCATAGAAAGTTTTGGGTTGGAGGGGACCTTAAAGGACAGCCAGTGCAAGCCCTCTGCAGTAAGCAGGGACATCTTCAACACCAGGCTGCTCAGAGCCCAGTCCGACCTGGCCTGGAATGTTTACAGGGATGGGGCATCTACCACCTCTCTAGGCAAGCTATACTTGTGTTTTGCCACCCTCACTGTAAACAATTTCTTCCTTATATCCCATCTAAATCTTCCCTCTTTTAGTTTAAAACTATTATGTCAAATGCAATAACCAACATAATGCATTAACTTACAACAGGTCAGCTCTCATTTCCATAGGGAATAAACTTCTCTCAAAGCCATCATATATTTGGGAGGTGTCAAATGCTGCACCTACCCAAGTGGTTCAGGTACCACACCAGGGTTGTAAAAAACATAACCACCACCTTTTCAGCAATGAGGTGCTGAGGTAGCTCACCCCAGCACTTACTAAACCAGTAAAAATGTTTTGTATTTACTGATTGCATAGTCCTGCAAAGATGCACGTGGCTTCATAAAACACATACAAAACCGAATCACAAAAGTAGAATTTACGGCCAAAAGACTTACCCAGAATGACTTGAAGAAGGAGGAGGCAGGTCAGGTGTTAGAACATAAAGACTATTATTTTTTGGCAAGTGTAGAGTTTTTAAAACAGTCTGAGGGAAGAAAAATCATTATAAATATAGAACATTCACCAATTCTGACATGGTTGTTGTTTCTTTTTTAAATTGTAATTATTTATACTTATTTACCATACCACCAAATATTTTCTTTCATGATATAACACTATTAACTGCATAACATCCTTTCTGTAGGTGAACCATGTGTACATATAAAACCAATACAAACTGAAGTGATTTGTACTAACTTTTTTGGCAATGTTTCAGTTTAAGAGTTCTTTGTATACCACCTGAGATACCCAGCACTGTCTGAAACTCAACTCCTGCATGGTAATCCCCCCACCCAAGGATGCTTGGTTTGAAACTCTGGATTTAGTTAACTGAAAATACAGCTGAAAACTTACACTATCATCTACATCTCCAGTCTTCCAGCCTTTTAATAGCATTTTGGATGCAGGAATCTGAAGTTCATTTTCTAGAATATGTTTGATATCTCCTAAAGGAAAAACAAAGACAGAAAGAAAAATTACAAAAGTGTACACACTTACTGCTTTATTCCCAAACAGTACTGAGTTACGGTTAAAGAAATGTAATTAGAAAAAGGTATAATTAGAGGTGGGCACAAGCCAACCTCATGAGGTTCAGCAAGACCAAGGGCAGGGTCCTGCATCTGGGTCGAGGCAACCCCAGGCACAAATCCAGGCTGGGCAGGGACTGGCTGGAGAGCAGCCTTGAGGAGAGAGACTTGGGGGTGCTGGTAGACAAGAAGCTCAACATGAGCTCTCAATGTGCACTTGCAGCCCGGAAAGCCGATCAGAGCCTGGGCTGCTTCAGGAGAAGTGTGGCCAGCAGGTCAAGGGAAGTGATTCTCCCCCTCTACTCAGCTCTGGTAAGACCCCACCTGGAGTACTGCCTCCACTTCTGGAGCCCCTATTACAAGAGGGATGTGGACGTGCTGGAACATGTCCAGAGCAGGGCCACGAGGATGATCAGAGGGCTGGAGCACCTCTCCTGTGAGGACAGACTGAAGGAGTTGGGGCTGTTCAGTCTGGAGAAGAGAAAGCTCAGAGGTGACCTAATTGTGGCCTTCTAGTATCTGAAGGGGGCCTACAAGAAGGCTGGGGAGGGACTTCTCAGGCTATCAGGTAGTGATAGGACTAGGGGGAATGGAATGAAGCTGGAGGTGGGGAGATTCAGACTGGACGTGAGGAGGAAGTTCTTCCCCATGAGAGTGGTGAAGCCCTGGAATGGGTTATCCAGGGAGGTGGTTGAGGCCCCATCCCTGGAGGTGTTTAAGACCAGGCTGGATGAGGCTCTGGCCAGCCTGATGTAGTGTGGGGTGTCCCTGCCCATGGCAGGGGGTTGGAACTAGATGCTCCTTGTGGTCCCTTCCAACCCTGACTGATACTCTGATAGGGGCTCAGGTATACCAGACATCAAAGCATTTGCAGATGCATGCTATCTGGAGCAAGGGGCTTTGCCAGTGATAAAAAGGGTGCATATTTTCCATATCCAATTCCATTACAAACAGTTCAGACCTAAAGTGAAGTGTTCACACAATTTACCTGCTCTGACTGCTTTTTTAATGTTTTGCACATTTCAATGCTGTCCTCTCCCTGAAGCTGTAACAGTCATAAAATAATTCAGGATGGAAGATACCTCAGGAGCCCATCTAACCCAAGCCCAGCTCAAAGTTTAGCCAAGGATTTGTCCAGCTGGCTCTTGAACATTTAGGAGAATGGAAGTTTGACAATTTCTCTGGCCAACCTTTTCCAGTATTTCAGCATTCTCACAACTACAGGAAAAAAAAAATTAAAATAGAAAAGGCAATCCTTGTTATCTAATGGGAATTTTCTATGTTGCAAATTGTGTCCACTGCCTCTTATTTTATTGTCATGCACCTCCAAGAGGAGTCTGGCTCCAACTTCTCCATGTCCTCTCAGCAGGTAGTAGCAGACAGAGGTAAGGTCTCTGTCTCTCTGAAGAAACTCAGTCCTCTTTGCCTCTTCTCCCATGTTGCCATGTGCTCCAGTCCCCTATATTGCTGGCCTCTGCTGGACTCACTGCAGAATGTCAACATCTTTTTTGTACTTGGGACCTCAAAATTCAACACAGTGTTCCAGAAGCAGTCTTGCAAGGGCTGTCCAAGGGCCTCTAAACAGAAGTCCTGCACTCCAGAGTATCAGCTACTGTCTCTAATCTGGTACTCTCTGGAATTTGCCAAGAGCCCTCACTGTAACAAGCAGGTTTTCCATAAAGACACTAAGTAACACCAGCCCCAGGATCAACCCCTGAGGAACATCCCCAAATTAGTAACTGTTCACCAGTCAGACTTTGAGCCCAGTGGTCCAGGCGATAACCTACTTACTTTATTAGCACATGTATCCAATTCCTAGATTATTAGTAGGACTAGAAAAATACTACAGCAGAGTATGTCAAAGGCCTTACTGAAGTCAAACTGACATCCACCATTGTCCCCCTGTCCATGGAGTGAACCATCAAAGCATAAAAGGCAATTAACATTGATTAGCCGCTACTTGCCCTTAGCAAATCTGTGCTGGCTGTTACAAATCATCTTCTTTCCATTCCTGTCCTCAAAAATCTTCCCAAAGACCAAGTTCACTACTGAACAGTAGGCTCCTATTTTCCTTATGTTTTCACATTGATGTACTTACAGAAGCCCTTCTAATCTCTCAGTGGTTCCAGCTTCATTTAAGATTCGGTCTTCCTAACTCCAAACCTGCATATTCTGGCAACACCCAGAGCCCACCAATGTCTTCCACCTTCTGAGCACTTTCTTTTTGCATTTAGCTTAGTCAGAAACAACTTGTTCTCTGGTGCTGACCTTCTGCTATTCTTGCGTCTCTTTCTGCATGTTGGAAGAGACTGTTCTTGTGCTTTGAAGAGGTTGCCCTTGAAGATCAACCAGCTCTCTAAGGCCCCTTTGCCCTCCAGGGCAGTCTCTCACAGGCTCCTGCCAAGTAGGTGCCTGAAAACATTAAAAATCTTCTCTCCTGAAGCCCACAGTTGAGATTCTACTATTCTGCTTCCTTGCTTCTCTCAGGACTTTAAACACTAGGCTGCTCTCAATCTTTATGATGAGACACTGACAAAAGCTCTACACTGACTGCCTTCTGCCCTACAGCTTAACCATTTGTATCTGAAAGAAGTAAGTCAGAAAAAACTGAAGTACCACAACTGCGAAATTCAGACTGGATCAGACTTCTATGTCTGCTTCGCATGGATGCAAGCCAGAGCAGGGGAAAACAAGCAACGCTCACCAAACATTAATCACCACTAGATGGCAACAGCCAATACTAAATCGGATGCTGAAAGGGCAAGGATGGAAACTTTCCATTTCGAAATTTCATCACACACTTAAGGCTGAACCACTGAAAATTCTTTGGATCAACCATTTCTTTATGCAGTTCCTTATTTCGACCTGTACAGAGACTTAAGATAAAAACTACTCTTCTTAGCAGAAGTGAAATAACTCATGGTTGGGGAATCAAATAATAAATAAATAGCATATTTCTAACATGCTGTTACAAAACACATCAGTTTTGAGGATGATGACAATAAAACTGATAAAAGAAATCTTAATTTGTATAAAAGAGTCAAATAAAAATTGAGAAAGGAAGACAGCAACGATGGTCTTCACGCTGGAGATAATTCCTCTAATCTTGTCATTAATCCTGCACAGAAAGGGAGGCCAGCAGATTCAGAAAGGAAACACCAAGGCTGTCTGCTTATTAGCAGATTGTACCTGCACTAATCGAATCCCAAATTGCATTTCCGTGCCTCAATTTAATCGGTAACCTCCATTTTGCTTCTGAAGAAAATTCATACAAAAGATAGATGTCCAAATATATGTACACATATATTTGATAGAACACTAACCTTTACAATGGATTAGTGAAATTTTGATTTTTTTATTTTTCTTTTAAGCTCCAAAGAGATTTGAAAATAGTTAGCAGCTGTCAAGGCTGCATTTTCTGGGGGTTTCTTCTGTTTATTTGAGGGGCTTTGTTTTGCTTCGCTTTCTTTAGGACGTGCATTTTTGGAGTTGGGTCTTTTTTTGTTTGTTTTTCTTACCACAGCAGGTTTCACTTTATTTCTGCAAGTCCTTACCAACTGTGGCGCTGTCTTCAAGTACTACATCCACATTTCTGTCTCTGTACTCAACCCTGAAGTCAAGCATTCGAGGCTGTCTTTCCACTATTTGTCTAGATGGCACTACGTGGCGAAATGCTGAGGATGAGGAAGGAGTTGAAGAAGCTGCTGTAGAATGACTTGTGGGGCCGTATGCTGGTCCATGTAAAGTCTCCCCACCGTACTCACTGAAAGATACACAGGAAAGGTTTAGAGCATCTCAGTATACTTAACTAAAATTTAGCAAAGCAAAATAAACAGTATTATTCACTTAACTACAGTTCACAGCACGCACCTCTTGAATGAGCTGCACTTTCTTATATGAAAATATTATTTTATTAATAATCAGAAAGTGACATACTAGCAATATTAACATTTCAGGGACTCAGCCATGCTATAGGAGAACAGCTTACAAACTTGCTGACAAAAAAAAAAAGCATCTAAGCAATTATTTCAGTCTGAAGTTCACTATGTAATTAATACCAGATTTATCTTCCAGAAGAGGATTATTTCCTGTTCCAGAAGTGCTGTGACCATATAAAAATTGGCACCATAGCAACAACCAGCTTTCTACATCACAGGGCTGGTATCAAATGGAAATGAGAATTAAGAAATGAAGCTTAAAATATTGCACATGGATTTGTATTTTCCAGTACCAAGATAGTGGAAAACAAGTCAGATACAAAAATAGTTACGTACAGAAAACGAGTATCATATATCAGATCATAGAATGGTTTGTGTGGAAGGGACCTTAAAAAATATCTAGTTCAAATACCCCTGGCATGGGCAAGGACACCTTCCACTAGACCAGGTTGCTCAAAGCCCTGCCCAATCTGACCTTGAACACTTCCAGGGGGTCCATAACTTTCCTGGGAAACCTGTTCCAGTGTCCCACCACCTTCACTGTAAAGAATTTCTTCCTAATCTCCAGTCTCAATCTCCCTTCTTCCAGCTCCAATTTATTCCCCCTCCTTCTATCACTACAAGCCCTTGTTAAGAAGTCCCTCCCCAGCTTCCCTGTAGGCCTGCGTCTGGTACTGGTAGGCCGCTACAAAGTAATGAGGTATATAATGCAAAAAACCCCAAACCCAACAGAAAAAAAACCACAAACCAAAAAACCAGAAGTACCATAGCAATGCAATGCTGAATTCTAACTTGTCTTTAAGTTAAAAAAAAAATCTTTCAACCCTCCTGGACAGTCATATGATGATGTCTCCGTGTATCCAAGGATACATACAACAGAACAAGAGGACACAGTCTCAAGCTGTGCCAGGGGAGGTTTAGGCTGGATGTTAGGAAGAAGTTCTTTACAAAAAGAGAGATTGGCCTTTGGAATGGGCTGCCCAGGGAGGTGGTGGAGTCACCATCACTGGAGGTGTTTAGGAAGAGCCTGGATGAGGCACTTGGTGCCATGGTTTAGTTGATTAGATGGTGTTGGGTGAAAGGTTGGACTTGACCTCGAAGGTCTTTTCCAACCGGGTTAATTCTATTCTATTCATTATAGGTCATAATTAATTGGGAAACCTTCACTATCCAGAAGCATTTCACCTTTCCCCAGTGAGCCTCTCCACTAAAAGAATGTCACTGGGGTTAGAAATAGAGATAACAAAACACAAAATTTAAGGACCATTACACTAGGCCAAAAAACCCTATCATGCACAGAAATTGAATATGAACAGCAAGAAACTTCATTGGATAAGCCTAGAGCTGAGCCTTGAGGATGGTCTCACTGAGAAGATTATCTGCCCTGGGCAGTTACAGAGTATTATGATGGAGGATGCAAGCTAATAAAATGTGTACTTGGAAGAAGGGAAGCTGAGCAAAGGAGGATTTTGGAAATGCTGAGATGAAAGCCGTCTCATTTCCATTCTTTGACAGATATCTTGAAGATACCACAAGATCTCTCAATGGAAATGCTTCTTACAGCAAGTCAGATCTGTCACTTCGAGGAGGCCTGAACTTAAGAAAGCATAAATGTGTATGGGATGTCACAGAAGTGCAGAAACTACACACGGCTATCACAAATCCCATCATTGCACCTTCTACATCTGAAGAGGGAAAAACATGTTTTGCTTGTAAAACAAAACAAGGGCCTCCTTCACTTCTCGCATCAGCAGGCTCAGAGGATGAATTCCCAGCTACAAAATCCACATACTCAATGACCTGTGCTCAAAAGTCATAGGTCCACTTCAGAGGTCTAAAGAGTACAGGAAGTAGTCCTATTTTCAGGATGTAAAAAAAACACAAATACTGAGTGATGTGGTATTGTCTTAAATCCAACGGCCAATTATGAATTAAGTACTACAAACATTTTGTTAACAGACCAAAGAAGCAAAAAATATCCTGATTATCTTGAATGTGTCCAGAGAAGGGCAACAAGGCTGGTGAGAGGTCTGGAGCACAAGTCCTATGAGGAGAAGCTAAGGGAGCTGGGGTTGCTTAGCCTGGAGAAGAGGAGGCTCAGGGGAGACCTTCTTGCTCTCTACAACTACCTGAAAGGAGGTTGTAGCCAGGTGGGGGCTGGTCTCTTCTCCCAGGCAACCAGCACCAGAACAAGAGGACACAGTCTCAAGCTGCGCCAGAGGAGGTTTAGGCTGGAGGTGAGGAGAAAGTTCTTCCCAAAAAGAGAGATTGGCCATTGGGATGTGCTGCCCAGGGAGGTGGTGGAGTCACTGTCACTAGAGATGTTGAAGAAAGGATTGGATGTGGCACTTGGAGCCACGGTTTAGTTGGTCATGAGATGTGGATAATAGGCTGGACTTGATGATCTCTGAGGTCTTTTTCAACCTTATTGATTCTATGATCAAGACTGGATTTTTTGGTTTTGTTTTGGCTTTTTTAAAATAGCAGAACTGAATTATAAACCAAACCAAATTTTTTTTTCCCTCTCAGTATGTTAGCTTACTTCAAGATCAGTTATATCATTCCTATTGATTCCACCACAAAAGGCTCTTTACATATCTGACTGGTAACCTCTAATGGAGCTTAAAAAGCCTCACATCTGTAAAATAAGCCTCATTGGAAAACCACTGGAAATGAGGTTTCTGAGCCTCCTTTCAAATCACTTCCATTGGAAGGGAAAAAAAAAAAAGGAAGAAAAGAAAAAATCTGAGATATATTTACTCTCTAATCATTTCTAAATAAAAATAGTCAGTGTGGAAGAAAGCTGTAAGTGGACACTGGACCAGGTTGCTTTAAGGGTTTGGTATAACTACGTCCTAGCTCCTTCCTACTGACCAAATCCTGAATCAAAAATTGACTCTGTTTAATGATGGCTTTAGTAGATATTGACAGAGATGCCAAAACACCACTTGACCTACATTATGTATCTTTTTTAATCATTAAAATACACTTTTTTTTTTTTTTTAAGAGTACACTGTACATTTTTCTAAACAAAATTCTAAATGCTATTTTACTGTTTCTCTTGAGTAGCTCAATTCCTGTTCTGCTTTGTTTCAGTTGCCTCGTCAGCACTTAAGAGCCAATGCTTCAGCGACTTCAGGATACCCTGACATCAGTGTACAAGCCAAAAGTTAATTCAGAAGTTGAAAGGATATCAGTAAAGCTACTTTTAGAAGGGAGCAATCTTACTTTATCTAACACACTATGTGCTGCCTGCAATTCAATAAAAACAAACAAATCCCCACCAAACAAACAAGAAGAACCCCCACCAAACAAACAAGAAGAACCCCCAAACAAACAAGAAGAAACAAACAAACAAACAAAAAACCTCCTACACAAACCAACTACAAAAATACAAAGTTTTTTGTTTGTTTTTTTTTTTTTTCTTTTTGGCCAGGTATAGGGAAACATAGAATAGCAGCAGCTTTAGAAATGCATAAGGAAAGAGAAAATACACAGCCAAGATCTTGTGGATTTGCCTTGCAAATTTTAACCTTTGGGGGGAAAAAAGAAGGAAAAAAAAAAAGAAAGAAAAAAAAAAGAAGAAAAAAACACCAAAAAACCCAACTCCTAATATCCAAGAAAGCATACCAAAATCTTGCCTTAGTGAAGAAACAACCTTACACAAAATGACCCAACAACCCTGACTCATTCAAAATAAAAATTATCTAATTTAGGTAGGTGTTCAAGCTGGTCCTCCATCAGTTTGGGGGGTGGGGTGGTGGAATTATCATTAAATCAGCTTTGCCAAGTATAGAATTTGTGGTCCAGAAACTGCTTTATAAGGAGAATTACACCATCATCTTAGGAATTGGGAACAAAAAAGTAACTATTGCTGAGCACCATCCTCTGTGTGTACTTCTCCGGCCTTCTGTGCTTACCTTTGTAGGATGCCATTTTCTTGTGGTATTACACCATTTATAGCTGCCTGTAAACAGAAAACATATTTTGAGACAAGCATAGAGAGCAACAAAAATACATCAGACCTTCTATAACATGTTTTAAAGACCAATTAGGTCACTTTAATATATGCCATAAAATGTGCTCCATGCAAGTGAATGTTCTTCGTTAAACACTATTATCATTAAAGTACCTGCATGAAATAAAATACATATCCAAATGAAAACAAACATGTCCTGAAGCTCACACTCCTATATAGGTGCAATGGATTTCCCAAGTGGAATGCATGGGAATAAACTGCATTGCCCATGCTCAGTAAATCTAATACTTTGTACACTTGGTACATACCTAAGGGAACATACTACTTTCAAATATATCAAGCTAACTGTGCACAGACCAGGCAGCCAGACAGCACGTACACAGAAAATCTAATGTTTCCCAGAAGTATCAGACCTGCACAGACCTATAAACCTGCACAGCTGCACACACACGGCATGGCACAAGCCTTGTGTGTTCATGAATTGCTGAGGTCAGAGCAAACAGCTGCTCAACAGCGTGCACACACATCCATCCATCACACCTACGCCTTCCTACAACCCGCTTCAGGCTCATGCAATACATACAAATACCATCTAGCCTCTTAAGAGTCCTCACATGCCAAGGAATCACAGAAATTACTACCCCCAAAATGCAAACACTATTCAGGTAAAAAAAGAATCTTTTTTTTTTTAAGTAAGGTGTACATGATTAAGTATCATCTCTATGCTATCCAGATCATCAGAATAAACAATATTAGTCATTGGTGTACCAGTACAAACCTGGCAGGCTGCATTCAGAGATGGTCATAGAATCAATCAGGTTGGAAAAGACCTGAGAGATCATCAAGTCTAAGCATATTTGAAAGTACAGAGTTATTACCTATTAAAATATCCTGATGGATTCATCTTAAAGTGCATTATTTTTTAAACAGTCACAACATACCCGAGCTGCAAGTTCAAAACCCCATTTCTGACAAAGCCATCTTCTCTGCCTGTTCCAGCATTGCTCCATTCCACATTGCAGAAATTTTTTTATGCATTTCCAGCACATCTGATGCCATAAAAATTTGTATGAACTTTGAAAATTATATGGAAGTCAGGGTCAGGGAAAACCTTGAAGTAAGACTCTTTTCAACAGTATTCGTAAGATAATTTATTTCAGACTCCTTTGTATCACTAAAAAAAAAAATAAACTAAAACTGTCTTCTTGTTAGGGTCTTTCAGATCTGGGGGCAGTGAAAGTGATAGATACACTGTGAGCTGGTGAGGGTGATTTACACATTCTACTTCTCAGCTGATTGAACTCCGTTTGGATTACTGTTAGAAGAAATGGGAGTAAAGATGTCAGAACTCTACTTCAGACTTTTAATCCTATTCAAGCAACAGGCAGATGAAGTGGAATAGCACAAAAGAGAGGAATGAAAAAGAATCAGAATACAAAAATAAACCTAGAGGGAAGTAATAATAGACCTCAAAAGACTAGTGCTATTTCTATTCTTTAATGGTCTTTATAATCATTACTGTGTTCATGGGTATGTATATGTTAGGCTTCACAGTGACATTAAGAGAGCTCATAGCTCATTCCCCCTTGTCCTGTTGCTAGACACCCTTAGGAAAAGTCCCTCTCCAGCCTTCCTGTAGGATTCCTTCAGGTACTGGAAGGCAGCTATAAGGTCTCCCAGGATTCTTCTCTTTTCTAGGCTGAACAACTCAAGCTCCCTTAGCCTATCCTCACAGCAGAGGTGTTCCAGCCCTTGGATCACAGTTTCTAGTATCTACTCTCATATGTCAGATATGCTTGACCTGTTGGCCAGAATACCTGTGGAATGAATGAATGCCTGGTCCTTGGTGAAGAGGAACATGCTGATGTTTAGAAGTTCATGGATTCCATAGTACTCCAGGAGAAAAAAAATCATATACTGCAACTGAACTGTAGAGAGTCATTATCTATCAACTCCATTTTTCACCAAATATATTTAAAAAAAAAATAGGGTAGCCTAAGGAAGTGCTTAGTGAAGACAAAAATAGATGAAAACAAGATTTAAATGCTATAGCTGCCTTTTTTCTGAATGCATAAACATGACTCCTTACAATTTCCATTAATAGTTAGAAGTACATAAAGTCAAAAGGTAGTGCTGAACTTGCCTAAGTAACCATGATATTGCACTAGGATTTGTCATGTAATTAGAAACATATATTGCATAACTAATAATAACAGCAACAAAACCAACCAAACAAAAACCCAACAGACAAAGAGAAAGGTAACAGGTATCTCTACAAACTAGAGGAACCCATGAGGCTGCATCAAATTACAGCAAAAAGAAAGCTCCCTACCAGATCAATTTTTAAATCAGTTTATTCACTGTGCATGGCAATAATCCGCAGAGCCTTTCTACCAAAGCGTCTCGTTTATCATCACTGGGTTTTGCAGTCATACATAGCTCTTGATCATGTTCATCTAATAAAGCTCCAGGGGAAAAAAAGCGTGGCAGGTTTTGGGTTGTTTGGGTTTTTCTGGACTGGCTTCCCCCATACTTGCCAGCAACACACATTTTGTGCCTGTTACTCAACAGGTGAAGTTGGTTGAAAAACAAAAATATCCTTTGTTTTGCATCTGTGGGACACAGAGAGCAAATACAGGGGTTTGTATCACAGGACCTACATTAATAATGATCTGCTGGTGCAACAGAATTCACTCAGAGGGAAAAAGCTGCTTCAGCGATGAAGAAAGATAGCACAGCATTTCCACACTTACTCTGTCATAAATCATGTCTCAGAGGATTAAATCAGCCCAAACTTTTGTCTAAGACCTAGTTAGAGGGGTTAAATGGGATGGAGGCTCCAAGCTATTTTGTTTTAAACTGAATAACTCACTTGTTCCAGTCTAAAGTTTTGTAAGCTTGATGACATTTAAGAGGCATGGTAGTAAGAAAAAACAGCAGCAGCATTATGTACTTTTTTTTTGATGGAAAGACCTCTATTAACCACACTGTAAAAATAAGAGAGTCTGGACACTGTTTGTTAAGCAAGATGGAAGACCAAAATTACGTAGACAGCAAATGGTAGCTGTGCACATGTAGATACTGCATAAATATTAAATATAGATGTCTTATAAGAACGTGGATAAGTAGGCCCTGCAAAGAAAATAAGAAAAGTGAACCAGCTGAAGAATAAGTTATTAAGGCAAGATCTGTTCCAGGCTGTTCTTCCCCAATGTCAGTCCCCTTTCGGAGAGGATCAGGTCTCTATGGTTATGCAAACATTCACAAATATAAAATTTTTTGGTCTTTCCAAACAGGGATCATTTGATCATCAAAAGGAGCCTGTGTCACTAATATATAGTAATTAAAAAGATCTATTACTCCTGAAACAATTTTAATGACAGGTATATTATATCTATTCATGAGTCATAAAATACAAATGTATCATCAGAAAATTTCTTCAGCTTCCAGTGACCTGTGACTGAGGGTGCTACCAGGGAAGTGCACTCCATGCTTACACTGTTCTCACAATGTACATCCAAAAGTGTCCCTGCTGGATACTGGGTACCACAGCTGCAACAGACATTTGCCTGTTGTGATGCTATCATTACTTAAACAATTGTAATAGAGATAGATTAGATAATAAAGAATAGAAAATTACAGGGGGGTCATATGAATTTTCCCAAAGCCAAGACTCTTAGGTGTGTCTCAGTGCTAGCCATACACAAACTTTACCATAACACTGTCCAAACTTGGAACAGATGAATAGAAGAGAGAAAACAGATTAGATTTAACCAGGCTGGAAAAGACCTTCAGGATCACTAAGTCCAACCTATCACCCACCACCATCTTATCGACTAAACCATGGCACTAAGTGCCCCATCTAGTCTCTTCCTAAACACCTCCAGTGATGGTGACTCCACCACCTCCCTGGGCAGCACATCCCAATGGCCAGTCTCACTTTATGTGAAGAATTTCTTCCTCACCTCCAGCCTAAACCTCCCCTGGCACAGCTTGAGACTGTGTCCTCTTGTTCTGGTGCTGCTTGCCTGGGAGACGAGTCCAACCCCCTCCTGGCTACAACCTCCCTTCAAGGAGTTGTAGAGAGCAACAAGGTCTCCCCTGAGCCTCCTCTTCTCCAGGCTAAGCAACCCCAGCTCCCTCAGCATCTCCTCACAGAGCTGTGCCCAAACCCCTCATCAGCTTAGTTGTCCTTCTCTGGACACCTTCCAGCATCTCAACATCTTTCCTAAACTGAGGGGCCCAGAACTGGACACAGGACTCAAGGTGTGGCCTAACCAGTGCTGAGGACAGGGCACAATGACTTTCCTGCTCCTGCTGGCCACACTATTCCTAATGCAGGCTAGGATGCCATTGGCCTTCTTGGCTGCCTGGGCACACTGCTGGCTCATGTTCAGCCTACTCCAGCCACTCTGACCCCAGCCTGTAGCACTGCATGGGGGTGTTGTGGCCAATGTGTAGAACCTGGCACTTGGATGTGTTC
Source organism: Picus viridis (assembly GCA_033816785.1). Lineage (NCBI taxonomy): Eukaryota > Metazoa > Chordata > Aves > Piciformes > Picidae > Picus > Picus viridis. The sequence continues at coordinate 35,333,211 of CM066588.1, forward strand.
AATCTCATGTCGTTGGACTCTGCCCATCTGTCCAGCCTGTCAAGCTCCCTATGCAGAGCCCTCCTACCCTCCAACAGATAAACTCCTGCCCCCAGCTTGGTGTCATCTGCAAATCTACTGATGATGGACTCAATCCAGCATTTAAAAGTGATATTTAGATAAATTATCTTAAGCCTTAAAAGCAGGCCCATGTAAAAGTGCAGTTAAAGGCTTTTCCATTGGGTAAAGTGGGAGAAGATCTTGTTCCACGGCCACCTCTTGTTCCCTCTCCTTTCCAATCTCCATATCACACAATGGGTTTGGCCAACAGATGGAGACCCAACCCCAGATACAGATCCCACAAAACACCCTCCTTCAAACTTCTACTCCAGTGAAGAGCAAGGGCTTTTACAAAGCATGACATAAAATCAGCTTTCCAGAGCAGTCTATTAGAAACCACATCTCTAAGCAAAAGAAGAAAGCAAGTCCAAGCAGCACAATCCTGGAAGAACAACCCTTTCAGAAGACAAGGCTAGAGTGATGTAAACCCTGTGCACACCTGAAAGCTGCTTGAGTCTCATTGGGACAAAAAAAACTTATCAGTCAAGCACAACTAATACATATGAAGGTAACACCAAAGTCTACACACAAAACCTCCCTAGAGAAGGAGATGGCATGCAAGAACATACTGTGGTTTTGAGTTGTGTGGAACAAAAAAGTGATAACCTCGATTTTGGAAACATCAGCCAGTAATTCCTCTATCCATCCATCCTGCTTGAGGACCACTTATGATCTGTTGAATTTAAACAAATTAAACATGCTGGAAGTGTAATAAAATATACTAAAAGGCCCTCATGAAGCAATCCATAATACACTAGAAAAAATATTTCTTAGGTTGTGCATTGCATTATATATTTCTGCAGCATCAACAGGGGCATTTATACTACTCTGTTTACAACTTGAATTCCATTGCAGTTAATGACACTTCTAATTTGGGCTAAATATTGTATCTCCCCCTGAAAGACAATAATCTTGTTGCTTTAACATGATAAATTGCTTATCCTAAAGATTTAAAATCCATTATTTTATGTTACACTCAGATGAAATAAATGGATGAAACTCCAAATGCTTTGTACAATGGGGAGCCAAAAAAAAAACCCACCACCAAAGGGAAACAAAATCCAAAACTGAACAAATGTTATCCAAGGAGGAAAACCAAATAAATTAATGGTAAGGGATAAAGGAAAGGATTAGTGAGACAAAACAAGCATGAAAGGGCCAGCAAAACAAAAGTGAATCTGAAATTGCTTTCAAACTATAAATTTGTGTGACAGAAGGAACACACTCTTACATACAACAGTGCAGCAGAACAGGAGAAGCACAAAAATTTATTAGTTCCTTTCGAGCACAGAAGTATTTCTTATAATGAAACTAACCTGCGGCATCCTGCTATATGCTTAGACTTCAGTAGTAACAGTAAATGCTTTGCAATAATGTTGCCCTAACAATTTTCTTCTTGGCAAATACTAATTTGAGCTTGTGTTCTCAACTTAAATGATAACAATGGGTAATGACTGATGTAGACATGTCAAAATATTTGTTCTAACCTGCTGGTACTGTGATTTCAGGAAACTGAAGTTAAGTAAGGCTATGCACAGATTTTGCTTGTGATCAGTTTACAGCAATGAGCAAGTAGTAAATTTGGGGAAAACAGCAGAAGTCTTACTGACTGACGCTGTCAAAAACATACTGCAAGTATTAGCCAAATATTGCAGTCAATCTGGATTCATAAACTACGGGTTTACAGAAATCAGTTGTAACAGAATCACCTCTTTCTGCCCTAAAACATCGAGATTGTCTTATGCGATTCCCAAGCTGAGCAACGTGGCTTCTGCGCAGCTTTATGCAACTATCAAATCCTGCCTGTTACAGGCGAGTCTGTGTTATTCCAAACAAGAAATTCCACAAAACCTTCAGCAGAAATACCAATTATTCTAGACCAGAGGCTTTTTGCAAACAAGATAGACTATCACCTTCCTAGATACACAGCTATTTTGAAACACTTCCACTAACAAGCAACAACCGCTATGAGTTTGATACATAAAGAAATATATACTCTTTGGTTTGGATTTTTTAAATGAATGCAATAATATTTAAAGTGAAAAATTACTAATTGTGCCCCAGTAGTAACAGAAACAACTTCTACCTTTGTTATCTTTGGCAGGTTTCTCAAGACAAAGCAATGAGTCAGCTTGTTCCTGTAGCTTGTGTTCTACTTGCTGGCATTTCCCCAGCTTTGCAAGGCTCAAAAGTATTTCCAAGTGCTAGACGCGAAGTTACACCCACAAAGTTTTTTACAGAATGCAACATTTGTCCCCATCGTGGTTAAAATTTAACCAAGAGCTGTAATTGAACTACAATGAAACGTCTTCTATGCATTCTGCTTTATTTCAGCTTGCTTTCTTTACAACAAATATACTACATGAAAAGCTGCAGAACAATAGAATCTCTAATAAAGAAAAAAAAACCAAAATATAATAATATTAACATTTCATCCAAAAAATGCCACATGAATGTATAAATACAGATGATTCGCTTCATCAGCAAGAGAGCACGTGTTGAAATAGCTTACAATTAGCACTCTAGATGTGGTTTCCCATTTTTCCCCCCTATTTCTTTGGTGGCTTCAGCAATTTTTTTCCTGTAGTTCTTACAACGGGACGAAATACACTAGGAAGCCTTTCAACAGTTAGATATTCTGGGCGCCTCAGTTTAAGAAGGACATCGAGACACTTGAATGTGTCCAGAGAAGGGCAACAAGGCTGGGGAGAGGCCTTGAGCACAAGCCCTGCAAGGAGAGGCTGAAGGAGCTGGGGTTGTTTAGCCTGGAGAAGAGGAGGCTCAGGGGCGACCTCATTGCTCTCTACAACTACCTGAAGGGAGGTTGTAGCCAGGTGGGGGTTGGCCTCTTCTCCCTAGCAACCAGCAACAGAACAAGGGGACACAGTCTCAAGCTGCACCAGGGGAAGTTTAGGCTCAAGGTGAGGAGAAAGGTCTTCACCGAGAGAGTCATTCGCCATTGGAATGGGCTGCCTGGGGAGGTGGTTGAGTCACTGTCCCTGGAGCTGCTCAAGAGGGGACTGGATGTGGCACTCGGCGCCATGGTCTAGTCGTGGGGTCTGTGGTGACAGGTTGGACTCGATGATCTTCAAGGTCTCTTCCAACCTTAGAGATACTGTGATATGCTTCTAGAATCCTGGGGGGTGGGAGAGGAAACAACACATTTTGCACAGTTCTTTGATTTTATATATTGTCACTGCATAATTCCTGGGGAAAAAAAGGGGGGCAGGGAAGCATAGAATCAACCAGGTTGGAAGAGACCTCCAAGATCATCCAGTCCAACCTATTACCCAACCCTATCCAATCAACTAGACATGGCACTAAGTGCCTCATCCACTCTCTTCTTGAAGATCTCCAGGGACAGCAACTCCACCACCTCCCTGGGCAGCGCATTCCAATAGTAAATCACTCTGTGAAGAACTTCTTCCTAATATCCAGCCTGGCGCAACATGAGACTGTTCCCCCTCATTCTGTTACTAGTTGCCCAGGAGAAGAGACCGACCCCCACTTGGCTACAACCTCCCTTAAGGTAGCTGTAGAGAGCAACAAGGTCTCCCCTGAGCCTCCTCTTCTCCAGGCAATCTCAATAACGAATTTATAACTGGATGCATTTTCCTCATCTAATGAAAAATAATGTGAACAGATTTATAAGAGGTTTATGGATCTGCATCTATCTGAGCTGAAGGAAGGAATTCAGCAGAAATAAAGGAAAATAACTTACTCTGGACTGCACACTCAGAAATCAGTGATACAGAAATGGAGAGGAGCAGACCATGATGTAGCTGCTACTTTGATACACATATGTGTATCTTGGCCATAGTCATTAACATCACAACTTTTTACACTTTCCAACTTACCAGAAAGGAATGCTTGTGTTTGATATCAAAACATATTTTGTTACTCCTTAAAACATTGAAGCTAGACAGCAGGAGAGTCAGATGAAACAAAAGCTATGCCTGAAAAAATATCTATGCACTGAACTCCTGCATCTCTACCCCCCTCAGTATTTTATGTAAATGTGAGTGACAAAACTGAATTGCCTACATCGCCTACAGTCTAAAGCCCCTTCACTGGAGAGCTGTAATAGCATGAAACATCTTATGCAAGATTTTTCAAATTACCCTAGCTGGAGTCATCAGACTGCCTAGTCACTAATCCTTAACAAAATAACAATTATGCAAGATTTCGCTTAGGAGTTTGGAAACCAGGAGATCCCAAGCCAAAGGATGCAACCTGAAACTTGTCTCGCATAATTTTTCCCCACGCCTCTTGAGAGTCTATGCTACACTGCTGGCACTGCAGCAACCCAGGTCTTGTAGGGCCAACTAGGAAGAGCTTATTTAGATGAAACCAGGATAAAACTGTTAAGATATTCAACAGTATTGTATGTAAATGCTTTTTTTAAATACTCTGGTTTGAAAGCCTGATGGGTCTAGACGGATCCTGTCTTTTGGGGTAAGATTTCTCACAATTGAGGTTCACTTGCAAAGTAGTCATGGCATTGACAGAGAAGCTGGTTCTTAGGTTAAATCATTGGCTTTATTTTTCCCCTACTCATACATTCTCAGCATGACTGCATGACAATACTAATCACCTGTCAAAACATATTTACAAGACGCATGCAATTTTCAATCCAACCGCTTGCAAATACCTCATTACCTGCCACTTCACTATTAGTATATTCCAGAAATGTACTCTGAAATTCAAGTATCTCAGCACAAATTAATGCTAAGCAAGCTTCACAGAAATTGCCAATACAGGGGTACTAGCTTCTGAAAGCAAGCATTTGTAAAACATAAAGCAGGCAGGTAATGCACACCCAGAGCTACAGAAATACTGTCAGGCACTACTCAAGCGACGCTTTTGGTTATTCTCAAAACACAAAACTCTCTATTACAAGAAACAAGTCTCTTCTTCCATCATGGGAAATCTCAGTTTATTTGTCACATTGCTGCTTTGATCACTGTGCAAGAAATACTTAAACGAAAAAGCATATTTCTTACCTAAATCCCTCTCTTATTTAGAAAGGACACACACAGCTTAGTACTTTACAATGTTAGAACAGAATTAACCAGGTTGGAAAAGACCTTTGAGATCATCAAGCCAATCTATCACCCAACACCATCTAATCAACGAAACCATGGCACCAAGCACCCCATCCAGTCTCTTCCTAAACACCTCCAGTGATGGTGACTTCACCACCTCCCTGGGCAGCACATTCCAATGACAAATCTCTCTCTCTGGGAAGAATGTCTTCCTCACATCCAGCCTAACCCTCCCCTAGCACAGCTTGAGACTGTGTCCTCTCATGCTGGTTGCCTGGGAGAAAAGACCAACCTCCACCTGGCTACAACCTCCCTTCAGGTAATTGTAGAGAATAATAAGGTCTCCCCTGAGCCTCCTCTTCTCCAGGCTAAGCAACCCCAGCTCCCTCAGCCTCTCCTCATAGGGCTTTTGCTCCAGACCTCTCACCAGGTTGTTGCCCTTCTCTGGACATGTTCCAGCAAGTCAACATCCTTCCTAAACTGAGGGGCCCAGAACTGAACACAGTACTCAAGGTGTTGACAGCAAATACATAATCACAACCACTCTATTATCCTGCAGGGAATAAACACAGGCTTTTTGTACTACAAAAATTGAAATCAATACTTATAAAACAAAGTTAACTATTTTAGATCAGCAAAATCCCCTCAGTGTCTAGAAAACTGCCTGCAACAGTACAAGTTAACCAGTACATTTGCTAAAATTGTAAAGAGGTGAAAGATACAAATGCCTTCACAGATACTGAAGAATTATTCCAGCTTAGCAGGAACAAAAAGGTGTTCATCTAAGAAGACACGCTGCACAAGCTACAGCAGTTTTACCCTGAAGGAAAGATACATTACCCTATTACACTTTCCTTCAATCAGCAAAGTGAGAATTAGTCCTTTCTGATGAATCAACAAAAATGCAAAGCCTATGTAAAAGAGCACTAAAGCTACGACTCTTAAATGGCTTCAAAAGCAAACCCAAACAAAACCAAACCTGAACCAACCAATTGAGAACTATCTGTTTTTTCATCCTCCAAAAAGGCATCCTTCAAATTCGAGGATAAAATAAATGCATGTATTTAACACTAATTCATGGTTCCCATAATGCTGCAAACTGGGCATCTCTTGGCCTCAACCCATTGAAACACGGTAGACCAAAATGAGCCCTAAATACAGTCATCTACTAACTAAATGTTTTTATCATATCGATAATTTAGCAGCGCCTTGAAAATAGGTGATAAGGACAACGCTGCACAGCACCAGTTTTCCACAATGAAAGCTCAAGTCTGAGGCTGTCCAGACCTTTTTTCCTGTGAAATAACCACCACTTTTCAGCAGAGAAGCAATTTAAAGAAATTAAAACTGTTTTCACCGAACTTCCAAACAACCTTTCTCAGACAAGATTTTTGCCCTGATAAAGAGACACAGTAATTTCCACAGGCATCGAGGGGGAAAGAGTTTGTATTTCTTAGCCATTCAACTTCCTTAGGACCAAAAAAGAGAAATGCTGAAATACACTGAAGAAATCAAGAGTCCCTCTGGGTCTAGTACAAAACTCAGCTATTATTCATTGAGGTAAAGTACATTTTGAGGTGGTTGGGGTTTTTTTTGTACCAGAATAGTTTCAGGAAAGATCCATGGGAAACCAATAAAGTTTTGGAATAGCAGACTACATATGAGAAAAAACAATTCATTTCAAATATATCTCCATAGACAAGCCAGAGACTATCCCTCTCCCTTCTCTGACTCTTTCTTTATAGGGGGCACACTGAAAAACTTGAAATTCTTTAATATTCACACAGTCTCAGCAACTACAGCACTGATTACAGTTTTCATGGGTTTCTTTACAAGAGTCCCAAGATATGGCAACGTTAACATGATCCAAGCAGTGTTTCTCAACCTCTTTGGAAAGAGCAAAGGGTCAGCCAAACAAGAAAACAAATCCAAAGACCACCTAAGTTATTTGGAGGAAAAAAAAGATTAATCTAAAAGACCAACCTATGTAATAAAATAATAATTCCTTGCAAAACAATCCAAAGTTTAGAACACACAAGTTAGACATTTTCTACTTTTATTCTCCCTTTTGTACATTTGTTTCCTTGCTTGCATGTGTCAGAATGAGTACATGACATTTTTATTGGGTTTGGCTCCATGTTTTGTTTTTTCTTTAAACTGCAGTTGCTCTGCTGACCACTTTCTGATGTCTAACAGACCACTTGAAGGCAACAGCTCGAGACTGATGCAAAGAAAAGTTCAGTTTATATCTGTGCCCTTGCTGAAGTCCTGTGAAATGACTGTCACAGTGGCAACGTGTTCCTACATCATCTGAGGTATCAGCTATTGTCATTATTAAAGGTCTCAAACAATTTGGATTTGGTAAGATCATGAAGACTGGGCTACCTTGCTGCTAGCAGACGTAATCTTCCTCCTATGAAGCACACTAATGAGGTGACAAGGCAGCACTCGTATTCTGCAAGAAAAGAACCTTATTTTCTCCACATGCATTATATTAGTGGTGGTGTTCTGTTTTACATTTAGCAGATGAATGTGCATAGAGCTACGTGGAAAGCCATACTGTGCTTACAACTGCCTATAGATCTGCACATCTCATATGGTCTTCAATGCAGAAAACACACAAAAAGAAAATACCTGGTTTACTCAAGATGAAGGCATTCAAAAGTATATAAAATGAATTAATTTACCAACTTTTTTTAAGATTTAGCTGGCTTTCTTTGCTACCACCCAGCTGTGTAAAATACACAGCATGCATCTCAGCTTCCTCAAAGACACAAAAATGTCACTCTGGGATCTGCAAAAAGCTGGAAATAGAAGGAATAAGAAATCAAACAAATTTTTGCAAGCAGGAATCATAAATTAAACAGAAAGTACATTAAAGATTTCCCAAAGGGATTTCCATAACCCTTGTTAGAATAGAAGTTTACATACAACTCAACTGTGTCCTACTAGGAAAGATTAATGCAGCTGGACATACAAGAAACCTGCATCTCTTGGTGAACAGGCACCATGCCCACAGGATGCCTGCACCAGTGGGATGCCACTCCACCAACATTGTGTGTCATTACCTAACTCAGAGCTTCCTTCATTAGCTCTGCTGGCAGCAGGATTCTGAATGCCGTCCAAGCAACTCAGCGCAGTCACAGCCAGCATAAACTAACGGAGCTGAGGAGAACTCATTCGACAGGACACCAAGACCCAGAAAAGGACATCTGTCTAAAACAAAACTAGAAAAGCTCCTTAAAAAAACCTGGGATACAGACTTCTTGTTCCCACAGGCAGATGTGACCCTTCTTTTGGCCACAGAGAGAACATTACTAACACATAGATAATCCCACATTTCTAACAGTGGATATCCCTCAAACCTAGTTCTAATGAGAGGAGCACATCATGAACTTCTCACTAGCTCCATAATGAATGCTATCTAATGTGTGCCATATCCAGCATGCAACTCTGCAGTGAAAAAAAAAAAAAAAAAAACAGGAGGTCAACAATATAGGGGACAATGTGATGAACACAATCACCATGATGTGCTGTCCTGGTTCTCCAGTCACCGAAATACAGCCCACTTGGGATGAAACAAGAGAGCTGCTAAACCTATGACAATACTGTCCCACATTTAAGGAAAATAAATGGCCATAAGCCAAACTTAAATTAATCACCTAGTTTCTGGAGGCAGACTAGTTCAAATAGATCGAGAACATGTACAATGAGGTATCACATGAAAGCTTTTGCAGGGCAAATCAGTTAAAAAAGGAGACAAAAGACATCATCAGTGTATTAGTTTTTATCAACTTGTAATGAAATTTATTACACATTTTAAGAAAGGAACTAAGCTAAAGGCTAGAAAACAATTAAATATAGAAGTAATGGACTGCTGGTAAGTGTCAAGAGCCAGTGGCCCATTCTCTACCTAGGAATCCCATCTGAAGAGGCACCTCCAACAGAAATAAAAAAGAACAATTGCTCAGCCCCTAGCTCAGATGAATTTTAATTTTTTTTTTCTCCAGTTCTCTTTCCAAAAGAGAGAATTACATGTAGGTAAATATCAATGTATAAACAATACGAGTACTTACATTAAAACCAAACAAAAATATCCCACAAACAAACAAAACCCTCCCCTCCACCCCCCATAAAACCAAACCCAAAACTGTCAAATAATGACGATTTTTGAGAGGTTTTAAACAGCAAGATCCAAAACCTGCTCATCTTTGGTGTATACATTCAGAAGAAAAGACTACAGTAGAGAGTTGAAGCTTCATAAAAACAGATGTTCCAAAGAAAAGGGTTTCCCTTTCCAAGATACAGAAATGCTTTTCATCAGCTGACTCTTGAAAGTTGCGTACAGCAGGAAGCCCAAGTCAATACATTTCCAGGTGCACCAAACTGCTGGCTTTACTGAAGTTAAGAGTGCTCTGAGCCTCTACCAGAAGACAGAATAACAAAGCCAAGCACAGCAGAAAGGTACAAGGGTAATTTTAAGAAAGTATTTTGAAAATTAAAAAAATATTTGTAATTTATTTTTTTAAATAATCATTATACACTCATTTGTAGTGTATGAAATCAATATGGGAAAACACCCTCCCTTTATTTTGGTGGAATTGCTTTTCTTCTTAAAGTGATGCTAAGCAGTACCTGCATTACAATGTCTATTGAAAAGGCATGAAACAGGAGTAACAACCGAGATGGTCATTCTGGGAAAAGTGGAACATTAAGTGTGCTGACTTCTGCTTTTCATTCAAAAAACCTGTTCTGATTCCCAGTACTGGACATAAGGTCACACTATGTATGAAGGATTTGAGTTTTTCATTGAAAGGTACAGGAGAGCAGGTTTCATGTGCAGATGCAAGCGAAGAGTTATCACCTATATAATAACCCCTCATATATGAAGGTCCATATTGAATAAGATGAAGAAGATTATAGATTCTTGCAAGGTATCCTTTACTTGAAATATTTACCATCATCAGAAACATTTCAACAGACACATAGTTGGGATTTTTCATACTTTTATTGTTTTCACTCAAAGATAAAGATACATTTATACTGTCATTCTTACCCTCAAATGGCAAAACAGAAGGTCACAGTTTAAACGGCAAGGTATGAAACCATCAGACTTTACAATGAACACAGACTCCTAATTTCTGCTTCCTCAGATACTAAAAATTATTGTAAATTGACAGGGCTCAAAGAACTGACACTCAGGAAATAATACAGCAGCAATCCTGGCAGGCTTAAGAGAGCTGGATTCATTTACTGCAGGAGAGTTTCATGAAGATGAAGGCCTGAAGAGATCATTACATTATTTACGGTGATCTTCTGTATCTCACACATCACCTGAAACATTTCATTGCCCAGCCCATAATAAGCCTCAGAATTAGGCTACCATGTTCTAAACCAGAAAATAGCCTAAGCTATATGCAGCAGACCACCACAAAGGCAAGTCATGTGCAAGAGTGAGGAACTGGTTGATGGCAAGATTACTTCATAATGCCATCAATCAATTCATACGCTGTTACTGCATACAAATTCCTCTGCAGCACTTTGATGATAAGCTTGCTTTTGAGCACTTGAACAAAGCCTAGCAACCACACATTTATGAAAGACAGTTTCCTACAGCACTTAAAACAGCTACAGACACAACTTGAACACTGTAAGACATACAACTCCAAAACACTTAAATCTGATTTATTTAGTTCCAGGTGAAAAATAAATTAATGGCAGTTTATATTGTCTTAAAGTATCCCATGGAGAGGAATAGACATGAAGACTTCTAATTGGGGGCAGTCATCTTTAAATGTTCAAAAATGGGACACTGGAGTTTCAGTTCTCAACTGAAAAGATAAAAAGAATTCTGATGAATTTTTAACAAAACCCATAAATTACTATTAGAAAAACTCAACCAAGGAAGGAGTCCCTTACACTTTGCTCAGGTTTGGCCTTGTTTAAAGGTAAGACTAAATGTCCAAAAGACACAAAATTCAGTAATACTCACTGAAGTAACAGGGCAAACACTGGTGAGATTTTAACCCTTTATATTAAAACCTACTAGCAAGACCAGAAAAGACAAAGTGTGGAGAAAGTAAGCAGCAGGAACATTGCATCAGTGCAAATAAAGAAATCCTCCAAGAAACTTGAACAAAAACACAGTGCTTGCACCATGGTACTAGAAACTTGTTTTGTGAGCTCTAACCTCTCTTCTGTCTGTGCATTCTGATGTACTTCTCTTGTTCAGCCTAAGTCAGTGATTGTTTCACTGTTTCTGTTTTGGAATCCTTCTGCTTTCCAGCTCACCAGGACTACTTGTTCTTGGTTATTTTGGCTGAAGTCCCAGAGAAATAACAACGCCCTTGAGTTGAGTCTCCTAGAGCTCAAGAACAACAGGTGCTCAAGGGAATCTTCAACCTGGGTCCCTACCACAGCCTCCAATAGTGCACAACTGTTTTCCCAAAACAGGAAAATTTAATTGGGACAGAAATATTCTGAATGAAGAGCAATAAATCAATGTGTCCAGACAAGAATTTCCTTAATTTTTTGGGAGGGTTTTCTTTAATGTTGCAGAAGTGCCCCTGAACTTAGGTTAATCACATCGTAATGGGACTTGCTTGGCTTTCTACTTCACATTACCCTGGGTGCCTCACAGCAGCTTTCTGATCAAGCAAAGAGCTCTGATTTTACTTACAAAATCATGGAAGTAAATGAATCCACATTTAGAAATAACAAAACCCCTGGAACTACCCTGAATATCTGCATGACTATATTTTACTACTGCTCCAGGTCATGTTTCTCAAAAATTTGAACTTAAAATAAGCCTTCAAATAAGACAAACAAATCAAAGTAAAATCAGAGAAGACATGGATGATGTTCCTCCTATTTACCTCAGAGGATGGTGCTCATTTGGAAAAAAAAAAAAAAAAAAAAAGATATAGAAGGGGGGTAAGAGATCAAAGAGATTACAGTTTAAAGGAAGATTATTCAGTTTTTAATTAAGTTTGTTCTATTTTACACTTCTAAATCTTAAGAAAATGGATTAATAGTTTCTTTATTTACCCTGATAATCCTATGGGCAGTCTTAAAATATTTAAGACTGCTTTTGTTTGTTTTACTGGTTTCTTCCTATTTGTCTGCATATGAAACCTCGTTACAAACGAGGAGATAGGGTTTCTTAGGGACAAGTTTGTTCAGGGCTTTTTGTTTGTGTTTAACTGTGTCTGAAAAACATCCAATCTAAATAAGGTATGGTCTTCACGTCTGACTCAATTCTGCATAACAACTAACAGTAGAAGAGCAACTATCTCATTTTTAAACTAAAAGTATATGAAAGATTGAGTAAGTTGGTTTCCCTTCCATTTCTCTCACAGGCATCTAAATCCTCAAAAATGTTGCATGCGTACATAAGGTGCAGTCCAAAAATGCTATCCTTAATAGTACTACTTATAAAAATTATGCACAGAATTAACCAAAAAAGAAAAGTAAATACAAATGAAACAAAGGAAAGAAACAAACCAGAAAGGCATGACAACAATCAGAGCATCCCGGGGTACATACAACTCAATATTCTGTTAATTTGGCAGTGAGGCTTTAACAGACCAGAAAGAGGCTGCATCTGCATCTAACCTGCTTGCCTCAGCCATAAAAGACACAATCAGATTTGAAATAAAGATAACAGCTGTCTCAACAAGGTAGCACATCACTGTTATACTAAGTTAATCTATGAAGTTATTTCCTTAGAATACTTACCACTAAATCCCAGTTATTTTGTTCAAGCAACGTTATAGCTTCATCAATATTTTCAATACCAGTACAGGCCTAAAAAGAAAAAGAAGCAGTAAATGGAATTAAAAGCATTCCTCAAAATCAGAGTATTAATATTGATGATGTAATTAATTTCACCAAAGCTACAGGAAAGGTATTAGTATTTCATTTCTGTTAGAAAAAGGTAATCCAGAAATCAGATTTCAAATTTTAACCATCTATCACTTGAATAGATTTCTTCATTCCACCAGAGAATTCCTGCATAACCTTGAGCAAGCCACCTAGGGAAGCAAGACAAAGTAGTTATTTGTAAAATTAGGACAACAGTGATATCCCATGAAGGTGTTTTGAGAATCCTACATTCAAACCTATTAAATACTCATACTACCTCAAAAGGGAGCACAGAATGTAAAGGGTTGGAAGGGACTTCCAGAGACCAAGTCCAACCCCCCTGCCAAAGTAGGTTCACCTAGGGCAGGCCACACAGGAATGCATCCAGGCAGGTTTTGAAAGTCTCCTGAGAACTACTTAGTACTTAAAATTAAGTTTGAGGTGGATGAAGTATTTTGTCTAAAGCCAGAAACATATAGAAACCCTACAGCTTCCATCATCCTCCTATATTCCTATTCCCCCTGGTCATTACCCGGTGCAGTGTAAGAGGAAAAGACCGTGGCAAGAATAAATTTGTCATCATTTAATTGCCAGCTTACTACTGTATGTAGCAACGAGCATCCCTTGTGAAACTACTTTAAGTGAAGACAATATAATGAAACATGTACAAATGTTTTCCTTTCAGAAAAAAACACCCCTCTGTGTTGCCCTAGTCCTACAGTCAGGCTGTAGCCAGTTCAAGAAACCTAAAACACAAGAGCATTTTTAAATCAGTGATAACACTCCACGAAATGGTATTGCACATTGAGCTTAACTCCAAGTACAAAGCAGAATCTGTACTCAGCTAAAACCTCCAAGCACCATCCTGCTTTATTTTTTTTTTTATATCTATACAAGTATTATAACTATTCAATTTCAGCAGGCAGAGCATTTCTATTCATTCTGCCACATTTTTCCTAGCATTCACATTGAAAACTATCAGATCTATTTCACCAAAGGGGAAAAATGGAAACACTTACATTTCTTTCTGGAATTTATCTTTCATCCTAATCAAAGCTAGGCTCTGTATTCAAGCACACAAGAGGAGTTCAGGCTTTTACAAGATCTGAAACACAATCATATTCCTCCTACTCTACCACATAGAATAGAATCAACCAGGTTGGAAAAAACCTTTGAGATCATCAATAGTTATATAAAGGGATGTTTATGTGAGGTTTATATAAAATACAGTTTAAAGATCCAACCTTTGAAGAGTAATAATGCAGAGTTAGAGAGCAGCACAAACAGATCAGTTTTCCTGATTCCAGAGACACTTAAGCCTGTTTTTCCTTTGTGTGATAAGAAAAAAAAAAAAAAAAAAAAAAAATTAGGCCAGGCATAAAACCAGACCCTTTTTGTCTCCAAAGCCATAAAACACCACCAGGTCATACATTTTCCATGCTCTGACTTTTCTCCCAATTTACAACAACAAAGAGAAGAAAAGTAGAACAGAAATTGCAGAGAAATCCACAGTCAATTCTCTCTTCCCAAATCCAATGTTGAGAATTTCCACACTTAGGAAGCATTACGTGCCGTATGTCTACACAAAATGGACCAGTCTGGAGGACCATGAGGATCACAGGAAGCCATTTCAGAGATTACTTTTTTTGCCTGCAGAAGGGAGATAGTGGGTTCTATTGATCCGCGATGCTCTCATGGCCAGATTGATTCTCTGGAACACGCAAAATGTCTTCCATCGCTCACAGCATGAACGCTGTGTTAATACTGAATCTCACACACTTGCACGGGAGTGCTAAAAATGTTGAAGAGCAGAGTTTTCCTCCTCCAAAAGCACCATTTGCCCTTCCCTTCCTTTACTTCTTGCAGTTACTTCTGAGGTTAAAAATTATTATGAGGCCTTAACACACTTCCAAGCAAATGCAAAGGTTATATACACTTACATCAGGTAAGCTTGAGGAGTACAGGACTTGAGCTTATCATTTCTGAAATCACAGGAGGGTTCATACTTCCATAAACGTGCCACTGAAATTGATGTCAACAGCTCTGCTGCAAAGTACTCCTATTTTGAGAAAAGCTTTTACAGAAATGACAGTCTAAGACTCTGCTTACAGAGAAGTGAAACACACTTAAAAATCTGGTCACTGCATAAATAAGGAGTTGCTATTTCTCATTTACCAGCCCTGCAAACTCTGCATGACCTTTCTAAGGATTAAATCGTTTTCCAATCTACAGTAAGAATCTGACCAACAATGTATTATTTTCAACCCTGGGCTGTGCAAAGTTGAGAAGGTACCTAGAATTCAGGGCTCAAACACCAACCTAATTGCCCTCCCCTCCTATTACCCCTTGCAGCTTTCCATATGGACAACACTCTTAGCCCACACTAACCACAAATCAATTCAGCTTACTTTGGCATACTTTTGAGACAAACTAAACAAAATTAGCTCACCCTTCTGCCAGAGCAGACTGAAAGGAGTTACCTCATCACAGCAGAGGCAGAGTAATTAAGCAACTAATTCACTTGTACATCTGCATCCTCCCTAAATCATCCTGTTGATGATTTACAATCTAAAATAGGAGCCTGCTTTTGCTCACCTAGCAGTGCTGAGTCACTGGGTAATGAGAATGGATAGGTGTAAACACTGACTTTTAAATATTAAATAAATAACTACCTCCCCAGAATTCTTAATACCCAAGGAAAGCAGTTTTGTTCAATATTCTCAGACCATTTTTACAGTCATTTTTAACAGGAGTTCTAAAACTGAAATTTCACTTTTCAAAGGGACTGGTTTTGCTAGAAAATAAATATTCCTGAACGACAACAAAGAATGAATGAGTGCTACTTATCAACCTAACCACAAAACAGACATTTCAAGATCTCCCTCAACATCTTGTTAATGTCACAGTTCCAGCAAGCTAAGTAAGATTCTTCAGAATATTTCAATATTCAGACACTACCACATATAAATCCCTGCTCCGGGTCACAATTCAACAGTAACACCAAAACACAAACTCAGTAAAAATTTAGGTTTGTTTACTTTTAACTGCATCATGTTATGCAAGATAAATTAATCATCTGGTTTGCATGTCTTTCATTTTCCCTAAGAAATTAAGTACACAAGACAGGTAGGCCCTCACTGGCAAGCATGACATGTCTGGCAAGGTGACCTAATTGTGGCCTTCCAGTATCTGAAGGGGGCCTACAAGAAGGCTGGGGAGGGTCTTCTCAGGATAGCAGGTAGTGATAGGACTAAGGGGAATGGAATGAAGCTGGAGGTGGGCAGATTCAGGCTGGACGTGAGGAGGAAGTTCTTCCCCATGAGAGTGGTGAAGCCCTGGAATGGGTTGTCCAGGGAGGCGGTTGAGGCCCCATCCCTGGAGGTGAGGCTCTGGCCAGGCTGATCTAGTGCAGGGTGTCCCTGCCCATGGCAGGGGGTTGGAACTAGATGATCCTTGTGGTCCCTTCCAATCCTGACTGATACTATGACATGATATCATGGATTCTGTAGCAGTAGATTAGTCCCAGAACAACCTGACCTGCTTCTGCCTTTGTTTTCTGTAGGGAAACACAGAGAGGAAACCAGCAGGTTCTGTGAGCAACAACATAAACCCACGAGGAACCAGACTTCATTAGTCTCTCTTCCCTAATTGCAAGGGCTGACTTAAGCTTTTCCTATGGCTGGAATATTTTAAAGAGCTTCCTTTGATGGACTTCTTTTTCCACGTTAACTGGCTGTATTTTCATTAAATCTGGAACAATTTAATTGGTATGAGTTCAGAGACACCATGAGGCTATTTGCCTTACTTACTTAGGTGGACACACTAAAAGTCCCAGGGATTACTTACAATACAGAGAGACTTATTGCTTGTTGTCATCTCTTTCATTCTAACCAAGAAAGAAGCAAACAAACAAACAAAAAAACTGAGTAAAAAAAAAGATACATTTCTGCAGAAAGGGAAAAAAAAAAAACTTTCAAATACGTCAAACTAGATGATCTCCAAAGACACAAAAACACACCTCTATTACTAAGCAAGCAAAGTGATTCTAGTTGAGAAGAAATGTCCTTTTCTTTTTGTATTCACAAATATTACTTTTATTTTCATGAGAGAATTAAAAGCATTAAATATTTTAGATTGAAATTCCTCTCAGAATACTACTCACTCTTAAATCAGTCAACAACCAGTGCATCCTCTGAATCATTACACTGAAAGAAACAAACCACCACAGCAAAGGTAAAACCTTCAAGGCTCACTGATTTGCAAACCTTTACACATCAGAGAGAGACAACATTTTGTTTTCCTGAAGGACAAAGGGGAAGAAAAGGTAGAACAAGTTCACAGAATGGAGGGATCAGAAGGCATCTCTGAAGATTACCTAGTCCACCCCCTGGTTTTAGTTCCTCCTCTCTGCATCTTCACAGCAGCTCCAGTGACTGTACTGTCTTCTGTTTTCTTTTCAGACCACACAAGAGGAAAATGAATGTGAAGATGGAAAAACTATTGCTTTGCAGTGAAAGCATAAAATAAGATTCTGAAGATAAACCTATTGAATGTTAAAACAACTTTCTCAGCACCCTGTTTTTCCAGACCAGGTAGGTGATTCCACCAGGCAGATTTAAATTTCTACATAATAAAATTTCAGAGGGCTACTCTGAAAGTTTTTCAGGTAGCTTCACAGATTAACCATCATTTTGGTGATGGAGATCTTACCTTTGCAGAGAGTCACAGCTAGCCACTTAACTAGGGTCCTATTTAACTGGCACTGTAACCTTAAGCACTGTTACATAAAAGCAGCAAAGTAGCCACCAAAGAAGCAATTCAGTAGGAAAAAATTCAGGGGACAGACACACTTCACAGCATTTAAGGCAGATCTAGGATGTGCGTCCAGAAAGCTGTAATGCAGGATGACAGACTTGCTCTTCTAAATCCCTTGCAGGGTGGTCTGACCCCAGCAGCCCCAACAGCTGGATCTGGGTTTTGAGACCTTCTGTGACCTACACCCCCACCCCCCCCCCCCCCCCCCAACCTCAAGAGCACAGACTTTAGCCTACCTCCACATCACAGGAAAGCAGCTGACTTCCCCATCTGGCAGCAGCTGCTGTTGAAAATGCTCCTCTGACACCTGCTGCAGAGATCCAGGCAGTTGTTTCACAGCAAAGCTGGAAAGGACAACTGCTACTCCTAACACAGAGAGTTGGGCTGTTACTTCTGCAAAAGCCAGGAAAGCAACAAACAGCTGTTGCTGACTCAAACGCAGAGTCAGGCTACTATTGCCCCGACAGATAGTGGGTGGCAGTTGTTGCACAGAAGCTGGGAGCAAATGGTATTTGGCAGCAAGGCAGAATTTATCTCACCTGTGGCACTATTCCCCTTCTCACCAAGGCAAAATGCAGCAGTCAAAAGTATCCAGAAGACCACATTCAGCCTAACAGCCAGTAGCTGGATATGGAGGACTGAGAAGTCTGCCCCTCTCAACTTCTTTGTTGAACAATTCCCCATTTCCTCTGCCTACCAACAGCAGCTCTATTTTCTCCAAATGAGGACCATCTCTAAGCTAACCCAAACTAGGTCTCAGCCTAGAACATTCTGCACAACAGGTTCAGGCCCATTAAAATCAGCCAAACAGATGGCTGTGAATTATACTCTCTCCTGTAAAAGTCAAATGGGGAAACAAAGTAAATAAAAATAAATCTCACTTTGTGCCCAAGTAATCTCCACATGCACACTGCTGTTAAGATCCTCAGCTGCAGGCTCCTGCAGTAATTCAGAACAGATGCAAATACAGGTACCATGCTCAGTCCACATAATAAAAAGAGTAAAATTGGAGCCAGCCACAGCTCCGAGTACCCAGAATGGCAACATATTTAGACAACTGAGCTCCAGGGTAAAGTCATACCAGTTGTCAACTACAGACTTTTTCCTTCATGCCTATATCTCATCCATCTGTCTCAAAATAAGACTAAGCTACTGTGATTCAATCTGATGCCTAGTCCTCAGACACTGAAACAGCTGATACAGACTCTCCTGTGCCGGATGAAAAATGGAGAAGAGCTTTCTGTCATCAGCATTTTTTGTTTTTCCAACTGTAGCTCAGTTCATCTTTTTAATATTTATACAAAAAATGCCCACAAAAACAACTATACAAAGGCATCAGGAAATTCAACAGGTCAGATCACCTAGGAAAAAAAAAAATCTTTCACCTTTCTGGGACCTCCTGCAAACCCCAGGAAGCCAGGATTAATACATCTCCATCCACTGCAACTGCACAGACAGCACCCTAGGAAATGCTCACTTTTTAAAGTACTCAATAAATGTTTATTACTAGATACAGCAATGCAACTAGGGCTAACTATGTTCCATAAAGGGACATGATGCCATTTTGAAGAGAAATCAAAAGATACTGTCAAAGCATAAATACTGTTAAAGTCAATTCACTACCCTTTCAGTAACTTGCTCTTCAAAAGGTAAGAGAGATTAGGAGCATGGAAAATTCTTTTTCCCAGAAGGATGGCTGAATTCTGCAGGTCAGCAGTTTGAAAACGCAATATACACAAAATGAGAAAGTTCTTAGCGTTACATGAGCTATGGCAAAGGGTATTACTCATCTCCTTGCATACTTCCCCTGCAATATAACCAAAATCTAGTTTACTGGTTTTTTCACCTCCTCAGTTACAACCAGACAGATCAGTTCACAGATACACTCCAGCTTCCTCTCAGGTTTTGCATATCTCCAAAGAGAGTCTAGAGTCTCCCTGGGCAGCTTGTTCCAGGGCTTCAGCAGCTTCCCTGGGAAATTTTGCTTCCTTATATTTAATTATAATTTCCCTTGCTGCAACCCATATCCATTGTTTCTCGTACTTGGGCTGTGCAATTCCAAGAGAAATTTGATTCTGTACTGTCTGCTATCACTCACTGTATAGCTGAGACAGCAACTAGACCTGCCCTCAACCTTCCCTTCCAGGCTACACAAACCCAACTCCCTTAACCTCATCTTTCATACAAAATGCTCCAGCCTCTTCCTCTACTAAGCAGCCCTACATTGGACTTGCTCCATTTTGTCAATGGAGGTGACTAATACTGGATACAGTACTCCTGATAGTAATGGTCTCACAGGTACTACATAGAGAAAAATGGCCTCCTGCAGTTTCCTGGCATACTGCTGTCATTATGTAGCTACTACTTCTACTAGAAGAATCTGTGATTCGCTTCCTAAGAATTCCTAATGAAAATCAGGTTTTAGGATTATTAAAGAACCCAACCCCCAGTTTGTCATTCCTGAAGTGAAACATAGTACCTTGCTTTCATTTCCCATCCCTTATGAGGAGAATGGTGCAATTATCAAAGATAAAAGTTTACAGTCTATAAAGCATCTAAGGGCAGCTCTGAATTGTATCTGCTAGAAGACTACTCAAATCCAGAAAGCTTTAGGACACTAATTCACCTGTAACATATGAGCAAGAGAGAAAATTTTACTGACAATTCACACAGACACTGTGGCAATGGCAATTACTCCAAAGCAACTGGAACAGAGCATAGCACTTGTGCCCTAAAACCAGGTAAAGTTAAGCCAATGCGCTCAGCCAAGCATGTAAAGGATTTAATACTACAATACCAGATTCAGGATCCATGCAGAACTCCCCTCTGGACTATCAGATTCAGTACATTCAGACACAACTGAGAGTTTTTGGTACCTTTTGGCTCTTTCCCCCTCAGAGCCCTACCTGTCTCGGGACCATCTCCACAGCCTGCAACACCAGCTATATAGATGTATGTACCTCTGTGGCGTCTCCTAGCATTCTAACTTTGCAACGACCCTGCTGATGTAATGAGACTGTTCTTATGAGTCACACGTGGTTATTAAATTAACTTTTACTTCTTCCTGTTTCAGACAAAAACACTTTAAAAAAAACACCCAAACATCCAGGCACGTCAACTGGGACACAAACCAAGAAGTCACCTACTGCAGGCATCTAAATGAAAAGGTAAGAATGCTTCTTGCTTTTTACACAACTCAGGAGACCACCTGGTAAAAACTAGGCAGATTCACCAACTGTTTGCTTGGGAAACAACTAATCCACTTACTAGTATCAGAAATTAAGAAAGTGTTCAGGTAAACATGCCAGGCTGAAGTTCTGCCCAACTGTTCAACTCCCACCCCCAACTATACAAAAAGCTTCCACCTTCTACTATTCAAGCACCTTCAGAGATGTGAAGATGAAGGAAGATGAAGGAAGCATTAGTCACTCGATATCAGAGGAATGGAGGGTAAAAAAATATATATTTCTGAAGGTCACAGAAGACATTTCTACCTATGACCTACCAAGCAGACAAGAGTGAACTTTGTCCATGCTCTGACATGACTGCAAGCCTTCTGAACTAAGCAGAGTACAAAGTCTAAACTGGTAGCATGAAGCTCTAACCACTTCCTAGCAGAACTAGCTAACTTTGCACCACACTAACCACTTTCAAATGGTTTCCAGCAGACTTTGCACACACACAAGACTCTTGAGCAAGTTCTGCTTCCAGAATACCATGAAGGCACATCCCTAGGAAGCCCACGAGCTGAGCCAAGACATGAACTCTAGCTTCCCAAACCCCACGCTAACACTCTAGCGTTTAAGCCACATGCACTACATACAAAGGGCAGTGGTCAAAATGAATTAAAACCCAAACCAAAACACAAGTCAGTACCCATTAATTAGTACTCCGCACTACTAAACCCATTTGTCTTTCCTGAGGACTGAAGACAGCCTTTACCCAACAACTACAAAAAGTTTTAATTAGGATAATCCAAATTTTTTGTGTGCTTGTTCAATACTTTTATTAAAGTATCTCAGTGAACACAAAACTTCCAATATTTCCCAAATCACAGATATTTTGCTCTTACAGTATCTTATACATTATCACATGAGAAGAAAAATTGGTGGAAAAAGAACCACAGGCATCAGAAAAACACTTGCTTACTGGATATTTGCAGTCATCTCCTTTCTCTGCATTGACTCAAAAGCTGCAGAATCTTAAAAACAACTAAAGAATAAATAAAAGCCCCACAAAAAGGAAGAATATTAACCCACACAAAAAATATTTACTCAGCATTCCACAAACACTTAGGGTTTTGGTGTTGGGTTTGGGGGTTTTTTTGGTGAGGAAGAGGATTACAAGGAACAGAAATATTCCTCAAAACCTGGACATGGTATCCAAAAGAGTGCATCAGAACAACAAAAATCTCAAATCCCAGCCAAACACAGGCCATACCATAAAGCAGGCCAACAAGGACTGCAGAAAAGAACCACATTTCTCTAAAGACAAAAAAAAAAAATTATATAAGCTTTTAAAGGCATTAAGACAAGGAATGCTTGTCAGGCTGCCAGTAAGTCTGTAAGACTAAAGGAAGAAGGTACTAAAGAGGTATTCAAGAAAGATAAGGGCATATCAAAAAAGATAAATTAATTCTATGTGCCCATACTCACTACAAAGGAACCTAGGGAAAATCCCACAAGAAAGTTGCTCTTTGCAGAGAACTCTCTCATCCTAAAGTGTCAGTAGAGACACAGAACAAACCTCCAGGACCAGATGATAGTCCCCAAAATGTTAAACGGATTTTAAATACTACTGGTTCACGGCAGACTGCACTTTAATCTTCTTTAAGTAAAAGTTAAATCAATCTCACATTCCCATAGTGCAGATTGATTCACTATGGTGAATTTTACTGGAGTGCAAACCAGAAGGGGTTAAGATTTCTACAGTTCAAATTTGACTTCTATACCATAACAAACAGCAGAAATTCCCATATAGACTAGAATTAGTATGCACATGAATCACAGAATGTCAGGGGATGGAAGGGACCTCTCGTAGTTCCTTGTTCCTCATCCAGTCCAACCTCCATGCCAAAGCGGGATCACCTAGATCAGGTCACACAGGAACACATCCAGGAAGGTTTTGAATGTCTCCAGCGAAGGAGACTCCACAACCTCTCTGGGCAGCCTGTTCCAGTGCTGTGCCACCTTCATAGTGAAAAAGTTTTTCCTTATGTTTACATGGAACCTCCTATGCTCCAACTTGCACCCGCTGCCCCTTGTCCTGTCACTGGGCATGACTGATAAGAGCCTGAGTCCATCCTCCCAACACTCACCCTCACATATTTATAAACATGAATGAGGTAATGTTACCTCATTAATGTTTGGAGAATGAGTCTACTCTTCTCTTAGCTGAAGAGACCCAGCTCCCTACACCTTTCCTCATAAAGGAGATGTTCCACTCCCTTAATCATCTTTGTGGCTCTGCATTGGACTCTTTCAAGTGGTTCCCTGTGCTTCTTGAACTGAGGGGCCCAGAACTGGACACAATATTCCAGATGCAGCCTCACCAGGACAGAGCAGAAGGGAAGGAGAATTTCTCTCCACCTACTGTCCACACCCCTTCTAATACACCCCAGGATGCCACTAAGGAAAAACAAAACACAGCTTCTACAGAGGAAATTCACACATCCCACAGGTGTCTCTGAAGAACTCAGTCAGTTGAAGGACACAAGGCTAACTCAAGCTAACACATTTTTATTTCCAAAGTCTTATAACAAACTCCATCACCAAGCTTTTAAAGTGCTGACTTCCAGAAACCAGGAGAAGGCAAATCCATTCAAATTCTGTTTCTTTCAGCTCTTTCCTAAGGACCAGTCACTGCCGCAGACGAGACATTAGGTCAGTTGAGTCTTCGATCTGAGCTGATATGGCACCTTTGATATTTGCTCACACAAACAACCTGACCTTTAAGAAAAAAATAATAGAGGTGACTCAGTTTCAGAGTTCTGGTCTTTACAAATTGTATTTTATCTACCACAAGAAACAAAACCTATATAAAGTAATTCAAGGGCTAACATACTCTGTTCTAGTTTCAAAACACCTCTTAAGAACTTCAGCTTTAATGAATTATCTTTTGAAAGCATAACTACTGCTGCAGAACAAAGACCTGCTCAACCAGTTAGACATAGAGGACCAGCAGATGACTACTTCAATAGACCAAACAACATGTAATGCATACATTAGGGCTCTGGTTTCCTCCTTGAGCAGTTTGTTTTTACAATTGCACATTATGCAGTCAACTCTAAAAAATGAGCTTAATTAATAGGTACCAATTCAAGCCAGTAAGCAAGTCATTTCCTTTCATCCAAATGGTGAGGGACGAGTAAAATGTTCAGCACTTCCCCAGGTTTTTTATTCTAGTTCATACAGTAGTTAAAAGAAAGGATTCGCCTAATGGCTGCCTCACAACTGAACAAACTTATCCACTGGCCAGAAAAATAACAAGTCCTGTCAAAGACAGGCCATGTAGTTCCTGTAATAAGCTATTAACTCTTGCTTCTAGTAGGAAAATGCATGAAAACTAGGCTAGCGATGGTAACTGAACCATAAGAATTGCCCAAACAGAGGGGGAAATTCTACCTCATCAGATTTCCCAGCAACATACAACAGTCTCAAGCTGGGAGATTCTCCCAGCTCCTTAAGACCTGCAGCAACTCGCTTCAATCCTCATCTTCTCCTCTCCCCCACTTCCTTCCACACAAAACCAGGAACTTGGGTAAGTGTTTACTGTATGTGACCCTTGCTTACCAAGAAGTATCAGCCACATTTTATTTTCAATGTGCCAAATACCTTTCACATCACCTTTCAATGAAAGCTATGAAATTCAATGAAATTCCTAACCTCTGGGAGTACAGACAACTAATAAGTTTAGTATTATAATTAGTATTAGTTGTCATGGCATTTGAAAAAGGATCCTATAGCTACCACCTCTCAATCTGTTTCAGTGACCTACTAACCCAAATACCTATATGAATGGGCTGATGGAAATGGTGACATGATCACTGTGATGTGAATTCTTTTCAAGGTAATTGAATGAAAAGAACAGCACAAACCTCTTTCTAAAGATGAACTGGTGCTTCAGTGGTAAATTATTTAGGTTCTTGCAGCAGGGCTGTAATGCACAGAAATCATGGTATCCTTTCTTCTCTAGACATGTCACTATCTGTGCTTACATAGGAGGCCTTAGATGGCTTTTCCATGGACAGCTATCAGTGGAAATACCTAAGTCATCGTGTTTCTCAATGGGCATCATTCTTACTCCAGTTTCTTATTTGTGACTCTGGAATATACTTCCCTTCCAATTTAAAGGCCAGAAAGGTGACTAGTACATCCAACTAGTTTGTGATGAAGATGAGCTTTGGGATTACAGCTGAGTCTGGAAGTATCTAAAGAAATTGAATTGTTGATTCTTCAGAAACGCACAGAAAACAAATTAATAGAAGCAACACTTTTGCTGTCAGACAACTACAATCAAAATAACCAAACTAAAGCACATTAAACAGGCAGTATTCTTTTATGACACTTGACCCTAAGGCCATTTACAGCAAACAAACCCTATTTTGCTGCAAACCAAGACGACCAGCAACCAGGTCCAATACTGTTACTGACTGTAATGAACAAAATTATTGCATGTGATAAAAAGCAACAAGTATTTCAAGGAGTTCTAATCAAAATGGAAATTAAGGGGCTTCATAGGCAAGAACTTAAACATCTCAACTGTCCTAAAGCCCTCTTTTTCACACTGACTAGCAGCTCTAGTAGCTATTCAAATTTAATCTAAGGATATAGTAACTTACTGTCACACAAAAGGTCAGGTGAACCAGCACTCAGCATCTTGGCACCTGCCTACTGAAAATGCAGCAGAGTCCATTTCTTCTTAAAGATTTCCGATGAGTGTATGAAGAAACAAACTTGCCTGTTTCAAACCCTGATTTCTAATCTAGGCTACTGGATTTCCTTCCAGCTACTGCAGAGCGAGCTACAGATCTCTCAAGTCCAGCTGGTATGCTCTATGTGCTCTAGGACCACCCACTGCATCCTATTTTACAAAGAGGCCACACAGAAGAAAAGTCTTGTTTGAGCGAAACTGAAAACTTAAGCTCAGACAGATCTGAATACATATAAACCCAGAAATTTAGCTGCACAGGGAGAGATGCTGATAAAAGTGTAGGCCTCCAAAGACTTTAAACATAAGCTTTGGACACTTCCAAAGATTTAAACTTTGATTGGAAGTCTCTCCAGCACTTGTCTCTTGTGGAGGATCTTGTTCCAAATGAACTGCCAAACACTTCAGAGAAAGCCTGCAAAGAGATCAAGAACAGTCCTTTCCGCTCTGATGCCTTAACAACAAAACACCACCTTGCCTTTCAGAAATCAGCATCAAGGATAGCAACTTTGCTATTTGTTCAAAACCCCTTAGAGGATTGTTTACCCTTACCAAAAAAAAAAAAAAAAACACAACACTGTTTCAACCACCCAGCCTAAGTCACAGTCCAGGGTAAGAATTAAGGGTATCGACTCAAAATGATTCCTGAATCTGCCTACATTTTTCACCCATCAAATTTTCATACTAGCAATAACTTCCAAGTGATAGAAAACCTGGGCCACTACACCAACAAAGACAAGAAAGCCAAGCTCCCTTAGCATCCCCAAAAAACTAACACACATGTTTATTTTGCAGACAGACAGTGAAAACAATGTGCATAAAAGAGATGATCTTGCACAGGGCTGAAGCAGACAGATGTTTTCATAGCCACCAAAAAATAAACCTTGAAAAGCATATCTTGCCAGCTATTTAATTGCTCTATGTTAACTTTCAAGTTAAAAAGATTCTCCAGTTTCTTTAATTTTAGCCATTTTAGAAAGGAGTAGTTTGAATTATGTTTAAACCTTAAAAAAAGGAAAGCTGATGTATCAACGTCATGTTCAGTTTTCCTACTTAAAACATGACTACATAGCATCCTTTTCACCTTTCTGTCACTGATGGCAGTGAGGTTCTTCCTTGCCAAGTCCCCATTGCTCCTCCCACAAACCTCCGCTTTTATGAAACAAATTGACATGGAGGTGAAGTTTGAAGTATGTATTTATATGTGTGTTACCCAGTTAAAAGGGGGAAAAATTACCCAAAAAAAAATAAAAGTCACATAACTTTGTTTTACAATGAACACAGACAGAAGGAAGGAGAAGAAAACTATTACATATCTGCTGTTTTGATGAAAGCAAGGGGGCTTGAGTTTTGCCACTCCGCTCCAAAGTGGCAGATCAAATTCAGAGCTACTTATTTGGTCAATGAAAAATGTGAATGCTATGAAAAATTCCCTTCTGAAGCTCCATGTACTAGATATTCTTGTAATGTACGGACACCAGGGAGGTGGCAACTCCCACAATATTCCAATCCTTAGGCCCACTGTGTTTAGAACTGCTGTGAGGACAGTCACATAGCATGAACAAAGTGGTCCTAAGGGTGCACATGACTTACAATGACAAATATATATTCTTGCTAATTTTAGTTCCCACCCTGAGTGAAGCTGTAAAATCGAAGGTAAAGGTGATGGCTTACAAAAACATCAACATCTGACACTTCTGCAAATACTCAGAGGTCGATTTTCATTCCTGAACAGTTTTAAGTCACTTTACCGAAGTTCAGCGCAATTAAATATGCAATTTAAAAAGAATAAACAAATCTATTCTCTTTGACCTGAAAACTGGACCACAAATTGCACAGATCACAAATGTATTTGCATCTTGTGGGTACCTGGGCATCCCACTGCAGATGGAAGCATATTTTGCAGTTAAACGCACTACGCACAAGAAGAACAGAGATGCTAACAAAAACTGGTAGAAGTTATAATGTCCTTATTTCCCCCAGTATGTGAGGTTTGTTGTAGCTTCACTCTTTTACCAATTCACACACAGTTACTTTTTTTAAGCACTTATGCTATGAACACAAGCTGCTGGTTATTTTCCTGTGGAGTTTTTCCTATATGCCAATGACACTTTGTGGAGAAATTCTGAATTGCATTTAGCAAAACAGCTAAAACTTGTTTTGTGCACTTAACTCCACTACTTTAGCTACTTCCACTGAAAACAATCAGAGTACTCATGTATAAAGCTAAGCTTCTGGATAATCTTTCCTAAGTGAGGGCCTAAAATGGAAAAGTTAGACAGGTTGCTTACAGCCCACATGCATGAATAAGTACTTTGTACTCTCTGGGTTGCATACAGTAACCTCATTAAAAAAGGAGAGGAAAAGAAAATAATTATAAACCACACAGAACAGACTGAAATTGTTTGGAGGCATCAAGAAAAAAAAAAACATTTTGGTGGATCACCTACTCTGTTTTACTCTATAGTTAAAATATTTTATAAAGCCTTTCAATGTTTGTCTGTGTATGTATGTATACATCTACATTTTCTATGCATACAACAAAATATTTTATGTATTCCTCTTGAGTACTTCAGAATGCAGAAGTAACCTGCTACAACATCTTGTTGCA
Source organism: Picus viridis (assembly GCA_033816785.1). NCBI lineage: Eukaryota > Metazoa > Chordata > Aves > Piciformes > Picidae > Picus > Picus viridis. The sequence continues at coordinate 35,361,573 of CM066588.1, forward strand.
GCTGACATCAGTGGCAGAATCCCTAATGGCTTTGAAAGATACCCAAAAAGTCCACAAAAAGCTTCACAAAAACATCAAATATCAGTATAATTATGACCTCACCGAAATGTATGTTATGGGAAGGGAAAACCCTTTCAGGTTTTAGAAGTCCAAAGACCACTGTTCTATCCCTCTTAAACATAACTTGGGAAAAGGTGAAGATGAAATGGTAATGGAAGTTTCCCTCCCAGTTTAATTCAGCAAAGATTAGCTGAACAAAACTACAAAGAACGGCTTTTAAGATTTGCAGCGAGCACAACACTCTTCACTAAGATACTTCACGCAAACAGAGATGATAGCAGCAGAACACTAAGAAACATATTTGTTTTAATTAAAAGATCCAGAAAACATGTGGGAGGGGGGAAATCATATTTTGCACACACAGTGGTTTGTTTTCCCTTTTAAATTCCTAGTGAACGAGTTGTAAATTCCATCAAGTATTTAAAATACTCAAGATCCTTTACCGTTTTGCAACAGGCTACAGATACAAGGCCTAATAATGACCGACATTGTCCTTTACTAATCTGAAATTTTAACAGCATGATAACTGACAGTTCAGTGTTTCATAATCAGGTAGAAGCTTGATTGCTGTTATTAAAAAAAGAAGAGAGAAAAAGAAAAAATAGGTGGAGAAAAGGGGGGGGGAGCAGGATGAAACACAAACCCAAAGTTATCTGCTGAAACACAAGATGAAAAGGTTTGAGTTCTTTTTAAATAAGCACTGTTATTTGATAAAATATTTCCTGGGTCCCAGGTGGAGAAACATTATGTCACCCATGATCTAAAACTGGTTTCTGTGACTCCATTACCCATCTGCAAGTTTGCAATAATACTTACTTATCTTCATGGTACCAAACACTGCAGTTGCTCTTATACCTTCATGAACTGGTTTCAAAACCCAAGCACAAGAACTACTGCAGAACTGCGTAACAGCATTAACACTAAAGACTTGGAAAGTGGACACAGATTGAAAACTCCGTAAAAATCTTACATTCACCAGACACTAACTTAATCATTGTCTGGGATTCCTGAACATAAACCTACTTCATGTAATAATGTACGAGTCTGTCTCCAGTAGCATGAAAGCCAAACTGGGGTCCCGGTTTCCTGGGACTCCAAAACACGGAGCGTATGGTTACTGGAAAAACTCCTTTAGGAAACCCCAGCCTTAAAATTGAGACATCACCCCTTACATACTCAAAAGTATCTCAAAGCACAACAAAATAAAGGCTCATTATAGAAACATGTGTTAGGCATTTTAATAAATACTTAATATAAAGGTGTAAGACACTCAGACCTAGAAAGGGAAAACACCTCCCTGTTACCAACTGGGAACTCCATGTGTTACACCAGTGAGATATCAGATACGTCTTGCAAAAAAGGAATTACATAATGTACACCACAGCCACCCTACCTGTAATTCCAGAGAAACATTCTTGTTAAACTCACACACAGAGAGTAAACTAAGGGATTGCTTTTTAAACACTAAATTAAATAGTTTCACTGCTGACAGCTGAGAAACAGTCTTTTAAGAAGTGGAACATACAGGCAGTGCTTTTGCAACTCAGTCCACGACTACCCAGCAGCCCATCCATGTAAGAATAACCACTGCAAACGAAGAAAGAATTTTTTAAAGGAAAAAGGAAAGAAAGGGGAAAAAAATCAGATAGAAAAGCAAATATTAAAAAGATATATTCTGGTATAATCTAATACCCTTCCAAGCTGCTTTTGACTCTCCCCACTATTTCAAATGCAGGTATCTTTCACTTGTCTGTTCCCTTGTTCTTCTGTAAACAATATAAACCAAGCAGCATCAAGAAGCAATATACTGAACAGTTTAACCAGGTCCCCACACACATCACTTTTATTTAGAGAAAGACTTTATTCTGGGAATAAAATTCAGGGATTTGAAGTTAAATTATAACCCTTTCACAGGGAGGAGTGAAGGTAACAAACAACTTTTAAAAGCATGATCTTCCTTTCTATACAAACATGCTGTTGTTTGGAATGGGATGGGTAGAGTTTTACCATCATTACAACAGTCAAACTGAGGCAACTGCGAAGCTAGTGTTGATGTTCTAAAGGAAACACCTCTGTTCAGCATTAATCTGTAGCACCAGTAAGTGACTCATTACAAACACGGTGACAAATCATGAGGAGTGATGAGTTTTGTATCCTCCCTGGCATTTGCCTCTTCCAAGTGAGCTGGCTCACAACTGTCCCAGGGCCTGGGTGGTTGTAGAGAGTGGGAACAAGCAAAGTGGATGAAAAACCCTTTGTTGTTCTGGGGTTTTTTATTTAAAAACCGAAACTCTGTAAGTTAAAGCAGACATTTTGTTCAGGCACCTTGAGAGAAGAAAGCACATGTTCCCCATTTCTGACAAAAAAAAAAAAAAAAAAAAAAAAAAAAAAAAAAAAAAAAGAAAGAAAAAGAAAAGAAAAGAAAAAAAGAAAGAGCGAGCGGAGGCTTTGGAGGGTGGGCTTCACACCCACCACCCTGGACCTTCCCACAAAGAACAAGCAGCACAGCAAAGAGGAGAAAGAGAAAATCAGCAAGAGGCCACGGCTGTGCGGCGGCGGCTTGAATTTACCTGGAAATCAGCCAGTATCATTTCTCGGTCCATGTTGGACGCCATTGCAGCCAGCTGCGTCCCCGGCTCTACTCTGACCCGCGCACCTGGAACTGCTGCCGGCGAGGACGGGGCAGGAGGGAGCTAGGAGCTCATCGAGGCGCCGGGTTCCTCTCGGGCTCCCGCGGTGCCCTCAGGCTGTCCCACCTGGCTGCTCCGTGGTGGAAGCAGGCGGAGGAGGGAAGAAGGGAGGAGAGAAGCGGGCAGAGAGCCGGGAGCGGGCCGGGGCCGGGAGCGGGCAGCGCTGCCTCAGCGGCTGGCCCGGGGAGGAGGAGGAGGAGGAGGCAGCGCCGCTCCCTCCCTGCCTCCACAGCGCCTGTCGCACACTTTGCCTGTCATTGAGGTCGCAAAGAGGCGCTTTGCGGCCGCCACGTGACCACGCTCCTGTCAAGCGCTCGCGAAGCCGGAGGAGGGGGCGGTGCCGGGCTGTGCCTTCCCGGCAGCCCGCCGTTACCGCGGCCCTTGATACCGACGCTGAGCCCACGGCGCTGGAGAGAGGCCGCCCCGCGCTGAGCGGCTGAGGGAGCCCGCGGCCTGTGCCCAGGCCTTTTCTGAGAGGGTGAACCGCTTGAGCCCCCGGGAAGCAGCGGCTACAGCCCCGCCGTGCTTCGTTTCAAGGCCGGAGACGCGGCTGCTCCGAACGGGCAGGGCATCTCCTGCTCTCGGCTCGGCCGGGAGTAGTGGTGCCCTAGAGGCTGACCCCCTAAACTCCGCCTTGTCACCAGCGGTTGCCTAGGCCTGGCGACTGCGCGGATGAGGCCGGCTGAGCTTTGCCGCCAGCTGCGGCCTAATGGGGCGGCGGGGCCCAGTCTGCGGTGAGCCTGGATCGGGCCCGCCAGCCGGGAGTGGGAAAATAAAGGCTGCTGCAGCCGGCGGCCGGAGGGCGGCTCTGCCTGCCCGTGCGGGAGTGGGGCATCCATTCGTGGCCCCAGCAGAGGAGCGGGCAGGATCGCGGTGACATCTGTAAATATGATGACTCACTGCCCAGCGCGGTTTGCGTCTGCTCTGTCAACTTTTGTGCTTGCTGAGTGACCCCAACCTTCCCGAGGTGGGGAGGGCACGCACTGATGGCGGGGATTGGGTTCGATAAATATGATTTTTCCCTGTCTTCGTACTTCTCTCAAAAGCTGGAACAGCATTTTCCACAGGTTTCTGAGCCAACAGACCACGATCTGCACAGCGGCCCTCACTTAGGCTTAGTACTCCTGCACTGTAAGATGAAATATACCATGAAATAAATGAGTTCGGTTGTTTGGATGGGTTTTTTAAGTAATGGAAATCTAACTGTAACTAATGGCCGTTTTGAGTCTGCCTTATACAACCTGGTGCCGTTTACTTGCCACCTTAGCACTGAGGTAAAACACAAACGTGTCGTCGGGCACCGATTCGGTAATCAGTCCAACATGTTTTGCTCTGCTTATTTACGGGTGTCGCGGCTACCTAAGGTCACAATCAAGCACCCTTCCTATTAGCTAATGCAGCTACGTGATTACATTTTCGAATCAAACTGTTTTGCTGTTCATAAAAAATACGGGTCTTTTCTTTTTTCTTCTTTCTTTTGTCTTCCGTCCATGGGGATTTTACGCGAGTTTTTCAGAGCCTGCGAGTTCCCTGCTGCCTGCCGCAGCAGCCGGGCTGGCACCGGCGAAAGCTCCGGGGGAGGCTACCGCGGCGGGATGTGGCCGTGGGGAAAGACAGCGAAGAAACGCTGCATGCGAGTAGGGGCGTGTGGAAGGTTAAATTGTACCTTCAGGAGGGACCGTGTTCCCAAGAAAAGTACTCCCAGGAATTGTCCAAAGCCTGTTTGCGGTCGCTGCTGGGGAGCGTGAGTTTCAGGACGCCGGGGGCAGGGGTCTGGCTGTGGCGGAGCCGTTCCGGCTTTCCAGGCGGGTTGAGGCCAAGTTGAAATGCGTCTTGCGAATCAAAGCCAGAGTGTCAGAGACGTTGAATTTTGTATTTTATCGTGTTCCTGCGCTGGTTTATGTTGGCAGGGTTTGCCGAGAGGTTTTTATTGCCCGCTGACGTTAGCTTAACAATTCGAGCTCCCCACCAGCGACCAGAGGGATGATAAAGTACTTGCCCTCACACCTGCCCTTCCCCCCCCCCCCGCTCGGTGTTGCAGACAGTTCTGTACAAGGTATGAGGTATGGTGCAGTGCCAGGGACAGCCTATGCTAAATTACAAACAAATCCACCCACACATTACTAGAGAGTAACTACAATAAAGGCTGAAAAGCGAGTTTTGGCAGTTGGATTAAAGCCAATTAGTTCCTGGCACAAAGCAAAGCTATAGGTATGTTGTCAAGATTAGTTACACGGCGTTCACGTCTATTACAGTCATATTTTAATTAATGATATCTACATTAGATCAGAACAGGAAGGATTTGATCCAGAACGAGAAGAAAAGGTGAAAAGCTGCACGTGCCCCACATTGCAGGAAGTTCATGTTCGAGTCACAGGGAAAGTTTCTATTCTCACAGCCTCTCGCTCTGAGCCACCAGAGGTGGATTAGGTTTTTTATTCTCCTCCAATGAGTATTTAATTAAAGAGTCGAGGAGATACTAATTTATTTTACCCCTTGCTATGCCTGTCCATAATGTCTCCCTCCAGAGGATGCCTGCCCCCCCCCCCCTTCTTTTTCTTCCCCGATTTTGGAGCAGATTGGGGCAATTCTTTCTTTTTTAAGCAGGAGTGTCTTTGTCATTTATGAGAGGAAATGATCAAGAATCAACAAGGTGCTTTCTGCAAAGATTTCTGACAGACCTGCAGAGTGAAGGAGGTTTGACAGCACTTTCTGGATGGGCAGCTTTGCTTGCAGGAGGCCTGCAGCAGCCAGCTACACTTCTTTGAATTATTTTTGGTGTGTGGCATGATTAACAGAAGACGGGACCTTTCTTCTGAACTGTACAACAACCAAAAAAATCATGGGGCACCATTCCAAGACTTGCAGGTCTAGTTCTTCAGTAAGTTAGCAACAGGTAACACCACCAAAGCCTGTGCATTCTAGGTACAGCTTTGTCACAAAATAAATCATTTATAAGCCATCTGAATATTCAAAGTTTTTGATATAATTTCCTTCCTTATGCAGAAAAGCACCTATATTTAAAATACACTGATGCTATTTATATATTTCTATATTTAACTTTGAGGGAAATGATCTGTGCACTATTACTTCGGCACAAGAATTATCATAATGAGGCCCTTGAAAATATGCTCTTTTCCCCCTCCTTAGTGGGAGGGGCCCGAGGTGGTGTCAGTTGATAGTTTGAACTCAGGTGCTTTACCTGTAGGCAGTTCTTTGCTTGTCACCTTTCTATTTTCACAAGTGTGGGTGGGAAAATCGGTACAGGGGAAAGAAAAAAAGGTAATTTTCTAAGTCAGAAGCAGGAGCCACACGACCTCCCCCAGCTGCCCGGGCACCTGTAGGACTGGTTCTGGCTCTTAGTCAAGCCCCGGCCCCTGCCCAGCCGCCAGTGCCAGGTCCACCCGCAGGGCAGCGCTGGAGGAGCCGATGTCATTGCCAGGTCCCTCACTAACGCACCTCCCCGGGCTGCCTCATGCGTGTTTACATTCAAATTCACTTTCCCGTTGCGTCCACGCAGAAAACAGACGAGCGGTCCGTTACGCGTGCTTATCAGGGAGACGTGACATTGCGTCTTACCTCTCGGAGGGTTCACTTGGGCAGAATTCAACCTTCCGAGGGTCCCTGAAATTTAAAGCAATCCGGTCATTAAAGCAGCTTTAAGATACTGAATGCTGTCAGGCAGAACATCAATGAAATCTCCGTACTGTAGCATCGGCACTTCTTCACCTTTGGAAGGAGAAGCGAATTCCCCGCGTCTTCTCTGTGCCCGGGAGCATGTGTCCCTCAAATCAATCAAAGCCATCCAAAAAGCAGAAAGCGAGGGGAAGAGTGCTGCTGCTGCGAACGGTCTCCTTCCACCGTTAAGACAACTTGACACTGACCCTTCATCGTTGACCTTGTCCTTAGGGAGAGGAGCCCGCATCGCTGGCCGGGGTAGACCCCAGTCCCGGAGCCGCTGCCCTGGGGGGTGCCGAGGGAGGGCGGCGGGACCGGGATCAGAGCCTGAGGCTGGTCCGACACCCTCGTGGGCAGGTGGAGACCGCCCGAAGGAAAGCACCGCGCAGATCAGCGGCGGGAAGCTGCTCTCCCGCCCACCTAGCTCCCCCGGTCCTCCCGCCGGGCGCGGTGGCTCCCGGTGCTAAAATCTCCTTTGCGTCTTTTTTTCCCTTTTCTTTTCTTTATTCTTACTACCCTGGTCCAGGCCTCAGCAGCGCTCCTCCTAAAAGCACGCTGACTGTTATGGCTGTGGTCGGGCAGCGCCGTACCCGGGCTGCACGGCGAGGGGAACGACACAAGGGGCCGCGACCGGGGCCGCGACCGGGACCGAGGCCGGGGCCTGCGCGCCGGGGCCGGGGCCGGGGCCGGGGCCGGGGCCGGGGCCGGGGCCGGGGCCGGGGCCGGGGCCGGGGCCGGGGCCGGGGCCGGGGCCGGGGCCGGGCGGGCGGGCACAGGCCGCTGCAGGCCTTCCTGCCCGGACTCCCTGTAACTCCGCGGCGCCTCCTTAAATCTCTGCCGTTAAAATGTGGGCGGGTGTTTCAACTCAAAAAGCGCTCAAATTTTTTTTCTTTTCAAAAAAAGCTGATGAGGTTAAAAAAAAAAAAAAAAAAGGGGGGGGGGAAAAAAAAAAGAGAGAGAGAAACCGGCTTCGTGTCCGTAGGAAACAGAAGTAGCGATTGTTTGTGCTTAAAAAAGGGGGAGCGCAAAGTCGCGGGCGGGGGCAGCGCCCGCGGACCGGCAAGTGCAGCTGGATTTCCCCAAGTTGAGAGAGGCGGCGAGCGGCGGCTGTCACTGCGCCGGGAGGCTGCCGAGCACCGCCGGGCAAGGGCAGCGGCGGGCACCGGCGCGGCCCCTGCCCCCGCCCGCCGCTCGACCCCCGCTCATCGGCGGGGACCAGAAGCGCGTCTGTCGCCGGGGATAGGCAGTGGGATCCCGGCGGACGGCAGAACCGGCCTCACTCTGCGGCTCCTCCGCGCCCTGAGCGCGAGCGGCGGAACGCAGCAGCACCCTCCCGCCTCCCCCCGCCGCCGCTACCGCCGCTACCGCCGCTACTGCCACCGCCAGGCCCACGGACCGGCCGCCCTCCTGGATGCTCCGGGGCCGCCGCCGCCGGGGACGGCCACCGGCCGGGATCGCGCCCTCCCGCTGCTCGGAGGCTGCACGGGGCCGCTGGAGTAAAGCTGCTGCAGGGAACGGGAGCACCCAGGGAACGAGCTCGGCTGCCCTGCAGCCGCCGCCGCACCCTGCCTTCCGCGGGCGCGGCTCGTCCTTCTTGTCCCCCCTCGGCACGGACTAGAGGCGGCGGCGTGGGATGCAAGGGGGTCCTGAGCGGAACTACGGAAGACTTTTTCTTGGAGCTGCTGCTGCTCAAGTCTCAGATCCCGACTGTGAACAGGGTGGGTTGTCTTCTTCTTCCAAGATCTCAGGTCTGAGTGAGTCTCCGGTTTACGTGTATATATGTTACCTGTAACATATACAATATAATGTATAGCTATTAATCTATTCTCTCCCCCGAAAGTGGCCAAAGTCTTTAATAGGAGTTATTCTATATGTGGAAGCAAAGAAATCTTCTTTCAAGTGGAGCTGCAGTTTTGCTTGAATAATCACGTGTGAGTTAGGGGCGGGATCTTGGCAAGGAGATTTTTTACGAGTATTTACTACAAGGTCTACTCCAGAAGATTAACCATCCCAATCCTTCTGTCAGTCTCCGATGCCATGCCTGGTTAAAAAAAAAAAAAAAAAAAAATCTCATCTCTTTTCCGATCGTCAGTCACCCTAAAGAATGGCCGAGCCTTCTGGGAACGAGCTGGCGACCGCGGCTGCCAAAGGGGACCTAGTGCAACTTACTAATTTGTTGCAAAAGAATGTAAACGTCAATGCACAAAATGGATTTGGGAGGACTGCGCTGCAGGTTGGTATCCAGAGAGGGAGAAAATATTTCATCACTGGTACCTCCGTGACCCGGGTTTCCAAAAAAGACAACGTTTTAAACAGGCTGGTGGATGAAATTCGAGTGGTTTTTCAAACTCGTTGGATGCCATATTTTATAGTGGCTCCAACTCCCTAAAATGACGTACTTGAAATAAAACTGGTCAAAACCATGATTTCAGTCGGGGATCACCCTCAATGTCAAACGGACTACGAGTTGGCTAATATTTTGTAACTTTGTGGGGAAGAGGCAAGGAATGAAAGAGCTGAGATGAAAAGAAATCAGCTTAGGTGAGCAGGATTTCAGAGCAGGTCTGTAAACACAAATGTGCTATTCTTTGAATCTTAGGATTTCTCTCTTTTTTCTATTTTTTTCTTTTTCTTCTCTTCTCTTTCCTTTTTTTTTTTTTTTCCCTTTTTTTTTTTCCCTCCTTCCTGCAATATGCTCTAAAAGTGTGGCTTGTCTCTGGTCTGGGGTCTGCTGCAGTTGGTACTTTTCCTTTATACGATGTTTGTGAGGAATGACCTTTCTTATTGGGAAGCATGCTGCTCCGAACTGAGGACCTTCGATGTATCATTAAGAGTTAGCCCTGCGAGTGCGGGTGCCAGCTGAATCGCTTGCTTTTTCATTCATATTTAAGGCTTTTAAATGCGCTTTTTTAGATCGGCTGGCAGGGCACTGGTTCCAGCTATTTCCTTTCTGATCGTATAGGGTGCTATGCCCTAATTTTTTAAGTGTGTGGCCGCGCAGGCAGGAGTTGGAACTCATCCAACTGCTAACTATTGAAGCTGATGAAAGATTTTGCTATTAATAATATAAGATAATTGTGACAAAAAGGCTAGAATACCTACCAAACAGTGAAATAAGTGATTTATAAATCGGGGGGGGAAATGTGTGGTTATTTGTACTTAAGGTATAAGTAATGAAATGTGGAAGTGGAGCTGGAGGTCTTTTTTAAATTCACACATTAGAAAAATCATTTGTTAAGTCCTCTCTCCCCTCCTCTGAAAACATGATAATTTCTGACATGGGATTTTTAAACAGTGTAGAGCTTGTGAGTGTGCTCGAGATATTTACAGCTTTTTGGCTTAACATCGAAATATTACAGCTGGCAAACAAGCACCTCTTGCTAAAAAAGCAGGAATGACCCCTTTTTTTTTTTTTTTTTTTTTTTTTTTGGACAATTTCGCTGAGGCTGGAGGTCTGTGAGCTCCTCTCTGTCCTGTGAGCACCTAACTGGGGCATCGCAGGGCAGGGCAGGCACTTGCAGCTACTTTGAAGAGAGTGAAAGGATTTAAATTAAAATCTCACACAAACTAACTTCTTTTCTTCAGGAAGCATTCGGCTAGCTAGTTTATCCTCGGGACAAGGGCTGAAAAACTATTTGTCCTACAGTAATGTTTTGGGGTTTTGTTTTCTAAAAGCAGCTAACTGTCCGTATCCTGAATGAAGGCAGATTTTGCACAATGACATTGCATCCTGCGACATTAAACACCCATCCGTGTCCTAACAATGCTTCTTATCGCTGCCTAATCATAACTGAATTAATGAACCACAACAAAAATCAAAACAGGAGAATTTGTCGACTTATTTTCAATATGTATCATCCCGAAATATTCTGTGGGTGCGTGGCCACACTCGAAAGAGCTCTCTGTCAGTGCACTCCCCACAACTGAGATAATCTCCCCATAGTTTCTATCTCAATTAAAACGGAGGGAATGCTCCTATGTTAATACTAATTAATTTATATTTTTCTTCTGCATTTATGTTTAATTAAACAACTGCTCAGCTTGTCTTGCTCTGTGCTTTTTATTTCTGATTAAGTGCACCTCTGCAGGCCTCAAATACATGTCCTGCCTTCATGCTCTTCATCCGATTTATTCAATTAATGCTTTCTCCTTCTTTGCCTCCCTCTCCCCAAGTGAAACTTTGCAAAATAAAGGGCACTTGCTGTACAGTTGTGCCCACGTCCCAATAACATCACTTTTTATATGATTTTCTCCCCACCCCCGCCCCCCGCATCTTTAACTAAAGCCTCCAGTCCCCAAGCCTGAACACAGAAAACTCCCACTTAAACCAAATACATGTTTTGAATTCACAAATAATACAGCCTGGGCTCTCCAAAAGAGATCAAAATCTCCAGATTTTACTAAAGGGAGAGAGATTACAATGCTCTTGTTTTCTTTCACATCGCTTACATCTCCACTCACAAGTGAAAGAAATGGCACATGCAAAGCTGGAAGCCTTGGGGCACAGAGAAATCTTTTTCCTTGAATCCCAGCTTCTGTTATCTGCACTTTTGCTCTTGTCTGTAGATGTAACATACTGGGCTGCTCTGCAGCTCCAGCTGTGCAACAATTATTACACCTTGCTGTTCTTAAACAGCCTAATGTAGATTTTTTTTCACCAGGAGAGCTTTTCAGCAAATCCCTTGTAGGAAGTGTACACTATACTAAATCTGATGCACTGAAATGCTCACTTATGCAGTTAATTTTTTTCTTACCAAGATTTTCAAAGCAGTATGTGGATGTTTCTAAGGAAGTAAAAAAAATTGTTTGGGTGTTTGGTTGTTGGTTTTTTTTTTTTTTAATTGGACACTTGCAATGAAACTGCTTACAAGGGCAGGAAAATATTGCCTGTAGGCTGGAGATTATACATTGCTATGGTCTTTTTTGGAAAGTCCTTGAGAAAAAAACAAAGAGGAATTTAGGGGAGATCGGTGTAAAGTATTAAGTTCCAAATAAGAGAGATTTGTGGTTTAATTATGATAGGTTTATGATGCACTTGAAAACATTCAAAACTGATTTTTTTTTCCCCCTGAAACAGTGAGAAAATCTAATTATCGCTGTTGTGGAGTATTGGGTTTTTTGGTTTTGTTTTGTGGTGGTGGTGGTGTTTATAAAATAATGTTTTAAACAACAGAATACAGCCACAGTTTACTTACTGTGAAATTAGGAAAGTGTTATATAATGTATTTGGGTTAGAAGAAAACTTCTGGAACTTTGAAACATTCCTTTTAACTTCTCCTTTTTGGGTGACTTAGTGAAGCACAAATATGGGGGGAGAAAATTTTCTTCTAGCATTTATTTTTCTTAGCAGACAGAGCTATGGTACCATCCAAATATTTGTTTTATGATAATGCACAGACAATGTAAACACCTGAAAGCTTATAAAAACACATTCTACATTTGCTGTTGCTGAGGTAAAATATCTGTTCCTCAGAGACCCTAGATTTGACGTTTAACGAGATTAAACAGTAATTCAAAGGTGTCTCAGTACTTAGGTAAATGAAACCAAATCATGCTTAATTTTTGTATGTTAAGAAACTGAGGTAACCCACATTAAAAAAAAACACCCAAACAAACAAAACTTATTATATCCCCATTCTGTGCTGCCTGTTTCAGATATTAATCTCTCTGAGACAGAAAGCTATTACTAGTGAGGTGATAACATCTTGCCCAATTTCACCGAGTTTAGTAAAAAGTACATTGAAAAAAAGAAAAAGAAGCTCTGTCGTATCATTGATTTGCAGTGGGGCTCTTCTGCTTGTTCTAAATGAGGACTGAGCCCTGACAAAAGCCAGAGAGAAGAACTGAGGCTCTAAAGGCAGCGCTGAAGCAAACCTCCGCACCCTCCCTGCCCCGGGGCATTCAACTCTTCTCTTTCTTTCGCAGGTGATGAAACTCGGGAACCCCGAAATTGCCAGGAGGTTGTTAATGAGTGGTGCCAACCCCAATCTGAAAGACAGAACTGGCTTCGCTGTAATTCATGATGTAGCCAGAGAGGGTTTTCTGGACACTTTGCAGACTCTGCTGGAGTTTCAGGCCGATGTTAACGTTGAGGATAACGAGGGCAACCTGCCCCTGCATTTAGCGGCCCGGGAGGGGCATGTGCGGGTGGTGGAATGCCTGCTGGCGCATGCCGGGTGCAAGGTGGGCCACCAGAACAAGCGGGGGCCACTGCCTATGACCTGGCCAAGCTCTACAAGAGATCTGCTGTGGTGAAGCTCTTGGAAGACAGCAGCTTCTTCCCTGGACCTATGGATTGAATCCAGCTTGGATGGGCTCTCCTTTGGACACTGGGGCTTTCAGCCTTCTTTGTTGATTTTTTTTTTGTTGTTGGGGTTTTTTTTTGTTCGTTTGTTTGGTTTTTTTTTTCTTTCCCCCTCCTTTTTAATAACATTTGCTGCAACCTTTCTTATATTATTGTTTTTCTTTGAACATCTGATAGTGTAAGTCTCAGAAAAATTCTAGAGGTGGGTTTTTAGATAATGGAAATGTTTTAAATCCACACTCCCAGCCATTCCTTACACCATTTACACAGTACTCACAGACTCAGCCATGTGTGTGTTGGTTGCTCATACCTAGCTTTCCAGTATCAAGTTTTACAATATATTTTAGGTCATTTGTACTAAGTCATTAATACATATTCACTTGCTTAATGTTGCTGAACTTTTAAGAAAAGAAAGCTGCTTACTGTGATTTCTCCCACCTCTCAATGCAACACACACTTTGGTGAGGCTTAAGAGTTTCAAGTCCGATTTTGGATTAAAACAGACCTTTTTTTTTTTTTTTTTTGTAGTAACCTGCAACTCCTTGCTCAGGCAGAGCTTGAAGTCAAAGGCAGCTTGGCCTGAGGACAGAAGATGACGCTTAGAGGCTTTGGGAAATAGCTGCATTTTGACACTAACAAGAGCTTGTAGAATAGAAGTAGGTCACTTACTTTCTAAATGTAGATGACACTTTCCTCCTTTGTGTATTTAAACTTTCACCAGGCTGGTTTTGAATTTAGTTACCAGAAACTTGTATAAGTGGTGTTTTCTTGATTGCCAGAGGTTTTATACAGCTCAGTTTAGTAGTTTGTGTTTACTGTGCACGGAATGAAACAATTTTGCTAGTTTCAAAACAAGCAGCACAGAGCCGTTGTCAGAGGCAAGAGGACGCTGAAAGCTGTGATACAAGTTTTCTGTTCGCTTCAGAAGCTGCGTTTAGTTTAGAGCTCGTTAAGAAATATTTTCTTTCCACCAACTACTCTGTTTTGTCTGGAAATAAGCTATTTTAATGATAGATGCATCTCACAAAACAGGAATCTGTGAATACAGTGACATTTAGGAAGCATCACGTTTGATATTTGGGCAGTTACGTTATTGCTTGCACCTAAACCAGAATTTAACCATTGAAAGTTTTCCTTTAGGGTACAGTTGAGAGTATTCATCAAACTCATTTACCTCTTCAGCTACAACAGGAGCTAAGGACACTCAGCACTACATCAGAAAGGGTTTAGCGTGACAGTCTTCACATGTGTACATGATGTAGTCGTTGGGCAGATGGGCAGTTTAAAGTGCTTTATTTTAAATAGTCTACATTTTAATATCACAAAATAGAAGGTTTTAAATCGATACAAAACCGAACGGCACTTAAAAGGAGGGGGTGTACATTAATTTATATCATAACCGTAACAAAACAATAAATGAAAAATATAGCCCCCTCCCCCAATGAGTTACTGCCATTTCCGAGCAAAAAGTAATTTGCTGAAACTGTGTGTCACGTTTACTACATGCTCTGTCACCCTGCTGTGATTTCTGATTAAAAACCTCTGTGAAATATGAAGGTTTGTGTGCTTTTTTTAAATAATCATTTTGTGTTATCAAGTGATCTAGAGATCATTAATCCAAGCAGCACGGCACATGGGATGCATTGACTGGGTGGGGGGAAGAGAAACACACAACAAAAAAACAAACAAAAAACCCCCACCCACAAACAACTAAAACCCACCACCACCAAAAAAAAAAAAACCCCAAACCCCAAACCCAAAAACACAACAATAAAACCTCTGCCACCTATAAAAAGCACTAAAATTATCTGAAGTATTAAAACCGAGCAACGTAATCCACAGGTCCCCGAGGTGAAGTGCCCCAAACCGTTTGCTGTTGCTCTCCGCCTCCCTTTCCTCAAGTCCTGGTGGATGCTCCAAGCTTTTCCCGTCTCCATACTCAGTGCCCCGCACTCCTCTCACGAAGCAGAAATCTGCACTTCCACCAGGATTTCTCCCACTCGCTGCCACAGCATAGCCGAACACCAAAAGGTAATATTCATCAACCTCACTTATTTTTCACCTGTACTTCTGAAAAAAAACCCTCACCCTAGACCCGTTTTGAGCTCCATCAGCATTTAATTTACACTAAGACGAAGTTTAAGTAGTGGCTTGATAAACCAACTGCTTTTCCGAGAAAAAAAAATGCCCCGCCTAGTCAGGAATAGCGGCTTTTATTGCACTCTAGAAGTTCGCGTTTAAAGCCAGGACGTGTCACACCACGGCCGTGCCCGTAGCTTTAGCGGGTGAGTCACGGGCCATAGAAAGTCTTCTTTAAAGGTACCTTTTATTTGCTTTTACTGCTGCATTTTCTCTGCGAGCCACCCCGCTTATCGGAAACGATATGATAAATTGAAATTCCTGGTTGGATACTTTGAAAGGGAAGATTAGTCCCTGTTGCCCCAGGAAGTTACCAGTTCCTAGAAAAAAAAACCTCTGGGAACCCAGAGACCTAACTCAGGTGGCGGGTTACCTGCACCTCACAGGGGCTGCGGGGTGCGGGGGGTGCTGGAGGTCAGCTTTCATGCAGAATTGTTGGCATTTATTGAACGAGGAGGAAAATAGTATGAAACAGGGCTCTCCATCTTTACATCGGGAATGGATTCGGATGTGGCTTCAGAAATTACTGTTGTGATTCTTTTTGTTTGTTCCACTAGCTCACTGGCAACATCAGAAAGTCCAGTTTTACCAGTTCGCACATTTGTGAAAATGTCGACAATAAGATCAACCCAGAGATGTGAAACTGCAGCTGGTGAGATGGAAGGAAATAATTTGGAGAGCTTTTATTGAGATGGTAACCAACCGAAAAAGTGAGTCTCCTAGGCGGGAGCAGAGATCGCCTTGCAGCAGCACAGGAATGGGTCAGTGAACAACACAGTATCGAGATGTGATGTATAAATAGCAACAAAACCAGCAAGCACAGAAAAATGTGAAGAAATAGAGTACACAACGTAGCTGTACCAGGTTTCATGGTGACCAGGCTACATGAGGATCCAGCTGTGGGGAAAGAGCCCTCTCCCCTATTTCAGTTATACGGATGAGCAAAGCTGTTACACTTGACCTTTGTTTCTAAATCATCGTTGGAACAACGGCGGGGGCTGTTAAATTCCCTCTGAAAGGGGTTAGATCCTAAAGGGATCCTACAAGGAACGAACAGAGTTAAATTTGTGGCAACAGCCCCGTGAGAGAGCGAAAGCCTATCTGTGAGTGCCGGGGGAGAGAGGGGAGAGAGGAACGGCTGAAGCAGGCACTGGCACTTAAAAGTGGCCCTGCATTTCTATAGGGGAGGGTAAATTAGAAGGTGAATTCACCTTTGTCTTCAATGCAATGCATCTCTGCACGTTTAAATACACGAAAAGGCTTTCTTGCCTATTTTCACTGTGGGGAAAGGAGTGAAATCAAGCCTTTATTCCATGGTGGGTTTAGAAATTATCTTCGCAGGAAATGTCACTGCGTGGTTCACATGCAGAAAGGGTTAAAAAAAGCAGAAACCCGCCACCGTTTAGCTTTTAAAAGAAAGAAGAGGGTCTCATTCACAAACGTACCTGGCAATTCACTGGGCAACCAGAGGCAGGCAAACACGGTTACATGTTTATGTACTGACTAAAGTGTTGAAATTCCCTCGAAAAAAAAGCGAGGGGGGAAAGCTGCTGCATGTACTTATGAGGGCTGTTATAGCGTACATGGTGGCGTGGGGGATGGAAGGGGTAAGGAAAGAAAGAAAAGAAAAGGAAAGGGGGAAAAAAGGGAGAAGAAGAAGAAGGACCGAGAGAAATAAAGAAAGAAAGAGAAGAAGATTTCTCACCAAGCCTGCCCCACCACACGTACATTCAAAATGTCGGTGCTCCCGGAGGGCTGTGCCGGGATCCCCGGGGACGAGGGAGGGTCGGGGCCGGCCGAGGTGCGGGACAGGTCGGCCAGCCCCTGGGACGCAGCCGGGAGAGGGGCCGCCGGGCTGGGGCGCGGGGGGGCCGCCGGCTCCGAAACCGTTAGGTTGTCTCCTACGGTTCCTCTCCCCTTGCTCTTCCTGTCCAAATATTTTTAAATTTACGCGCCTTAAATAACAGTCTGATTTTATTTATTTAGTTTCCTCCGCGGGCTCTGCCGCCGCTTTCGCCCTGATCCTCGCCGGGAGGGGCCCCGGGGCGGCCGCCGGCCCGCGGAGAGCTCCGCGTCCGTCCGCGGAAAGCTCCGCGCCCGCCGCGGCCGGCAGACGCCGTCCCTCCGCGCCTCCGCCGCTGCGGTTCCTCTCAACTTGCGCTGCGCCTTCCCCTCCCCGCCCCCTTCTCTCTCTCTCTTTTTTCTCCCCTTTCTTTTCTTTTCTTTCTTCCCCCCATCCCCCGCTCCTGCTTTTTCCCCCTCCCTCTCCCCGTAGCCGCCACTGGAGCCTCCTCATCATCACTCCGATGCCTTCACAGCCCTGCAGCCGCAGTAAGTACAGAAAAGGGACCCACATCTTGCCGGGGGGATGTTTATGACACGTTTGTGGCTATGCCCTCTGCAGCTCCGAGCTCTCCTCCCCCACCCCCGATTTCAGGGACGCAGAAGCATCTTTTCTCAGTGCAGCCCATGCAGAAGACTGGGGGAAAAAAAAAAAAAAAAAAAAAAAAAAAAAGAAAAAAAAAAAAAAAAAAAAAAAAAAAAGGAAGGAAAAAAGAGAAAGAAAAAGCGGGTTTGTCCCCAGATTCCCTTAATAAAAAAAGGAAGCAAGGTGTCCCTCCCAGCCAGAGCTTTCCATGACCTTCTGTTACATTTGAAAATTACTGGCAAGAGAAAGAGGGGTGAAAAAACCAGCCACCCATGTCTCTTGGTCTCTATATCACAGAGGCAAGGAAATGGTCCTCGTATATAAACTCCACAGCACAATTTTTGATAGCCAGATGTGCCCAATCTGGCTCTGAAGACCCAAATTACAGAGCCCCCCACTCAACACCCCCTCACCCCTGCCATGGCACTGAGTGGTAAGATGGCTTCTTGAATCTTGAAGAAGCACTAAGTACAAATCAGCAGGGACATTTTACAGTGCTAAAGGTTACTGCTTTTCATTCTGAACTTTTTCCCAGAACACTGGAATTACCTTTCAGCACGATATCAGTTATAATAGTGCAAAGTTCATCTTAAGGACCTACAAGGAAGAAAATTTTCCTATGTTGGATATCTCAAAATAACCTTGACCTTACATTAGTGCTTATCCTAAAAGATAAGTCATATGGGGAAAGCAGGGAATTGGGCAAGGCACCTGCAAAAGCATAAATAAAATGTCTCTATTTTTAACCTGCTGCTAAAATGGCTTCTGAATCCTGCAGAACAAGGGACATCAAGGGGCTAAAAGACAAAATCTAGAGATCACTGTCAAAATTCATTTTGGACCTTGAGTTAATTTCCTTGGCCAAGATGCATTTTCTGCCCTCAATCCAATCAGCATTGCTGAAACTCCAACTGCCAAAAAGGGTAAATTCCCTCTGAAAGAAACTGAATCAGCCAAAAGTATAATCAGCTTTTCAGGGAAGTACAAGACCACTGAACCCTATTTCCAGTTGCATTTCTTTGTTCCTCTGCAACTGCTTTCTGATATTTGTAGAAGTAATTAGAAGGGCCACTGGTATTTATCAGTATTTTTAATTTAAAGAAAAGGGCTTCATTCTGTGCAGGAAGCATGAAACATTTTGCTTCACAGTGCAGCCACTAAAAGGTTAAAGATGATTCACAGCTCCTGGTGAAAGTTTTCTTGCAGCAGATAGTTCCTATCAAGATGGCATTTTTTTCTCCTGTTACACCTGAGAGCAGGAAACTGCACAGCATTTATATGGCAGCACAACCCTCCTCACTCCTCTGTATTAAGATAATTATCAAACACATTGATATTTTAGTGAACACTTTTATACAGGGAGCTAATGAATGCTTAAGGGAAAAGATACTCGCACAGCACAGACCAAATAAAATGCAGTGCCCTGTAGGAACACTGAGTATTCCAAAGCTTTTCAGGCTTTGACCCTAATGAAACACAAGACCAATCCCGGGTACACACCGCATTTATATGCAGAGTATCCTGCAGGCTTCTGCCGAAGTTAATTGTAATTTTCTGGTGAGGGAGGATCACATGTTTAGGCCTTAAGTTATTAACGTCTATTCTGATGGAAATAGAGACATTTGGATACACTTTGTCAAAACAAAAAAGAGTACTTTCTGCTTCAGGCATGTTACTGTAGGGGTAGTGTACCACCTTTTGAGTATCTGCACTTCGGGAGTAGGCACACCAGCATGGGGCTGAATTGATCTGTCAGGGACTTTTACTTATATTTAGTAACTGGAGGAGAATGGTCAGAGAATATTTGTAGTCCACACTAGCCAGAGCACCAGCAGGCCTGGAAACCAAGCTGTTAGTTGCAAATACTACCTACAGAATGGATTTTTTCAGTTTTCTGAAAGGAGATTTGCAGCCCACTCTGCTAGAGAAGGAGCTTTATGTCTGGACATTCCATAGTCCATGAGGGTGTGGCTGTAGGTACACCAACAAAGCTGTGTTTAATTTCTCTAGGGGAATTTCACAGAGAACATCTGTGGAAGAGAAAAGTGTGTTTGTTTGATGAGCAACGTAACTTTTACTAGTATCACCTCTTTGCTCCAGCCTACATGCTCAAAGTAGTGTGAATCCTGTGGATTTTTCAGAAGTTACTTGGTTTAGTTTCTGCAAAATAAGGGCTGCAGATATAAACTGTGTTACACCATGGTACATCCACAGCATGCACAGCCCAGAAACTGCACGCATGTATTGGAGTGAGCAACAATTTCCTTCCTGTATGAGCGTTTTAATTTATAGAAACATATTGTTTTGTGTAAAGAAGGTAGTAGATTATTAACTGTACTCATTTAATCTAATTATAGGCCTCTGAGGCAAAAAAAGCTGACACTTTTCATTGTGGTATATTCAGAGAAGTTAATTGAAAAAACATTGCAGCCACAAGGCATAACATGCCCATCGTATATTTGATACTAATTCTTTTCTCAAAAATGGGATGAATCTGATGCTTGCTGGAGATAAGGATTACTGTTACTCACTTGAGCAAGGCAAAGTCTGGGGAAGCTCGTTATGCAATGCTGCAGAGCGCTGCAATATCTCTGCAATTCCAGAGCTAACCACAGACAACTTAATTTGCCAAATTGCGAGATGGTTTTGTAATGTACACAAGCATCTATTGCAAATTAAGAAAGGATTGAACACACTTTTAGCTGGGACGTAGGTCAGAATTTGAAGAGAGTTCTGCTTCAAGAAGGAATAGGCCAAGATATCAGCTCTTAGCTCTGTTTAATCTTTAGGAGGAACCAATTAGTAACAACAGCCTTACTCCTAGGAGTTGTTAGCAGGGTGTAATTTGTGCTTCCAGGCTATCAGTATGACAAACAGATTTGCTAATCAACACTTGCAACTCTCAAGTGTATAAAAATAAATGTATGTCAGACCATTTGCAGTTTCAGAATAATTTTTGCTATCACCTGATGTGTATCAACAACTGAACCTTCTGACAGCAGTGCTACTTTCATTCTCAAAAGGAAAGTAAAGAGCCCAGCTCTGCACAGCCTGCCTTCCAGCTGACAGAGAACATAACAGACCAAATGTTCTGGCTGCGGCAAAGTATTTGTCATTTATGTTAAAGAAATTACATTTTGCAAGCTGAATCATGATATTAGATGCATATATCACCATTTCCCCCTACTTTATCCCTGGCAGAGTGTGACTGGGGTGTCTCTGCAGCTCTGGCAGTACCAGGGAACAGGACATCTTCCACTGACCTCCAGCTGCTGTACTTTTTGGCTCCCTCTTGAGTGGCCTCCATTTCTCCTCTGCCCATGGGCACGCAGAGGCCACCCAGCTCACCCACCCCTCACCATCTCTCTCTTCCCGTGTCTCCAGGTGGCGTTGTTCCCGGCTGGTGGGAGGAAAAATTGCTTGTCCTGTGATGAACGTGCCTAATTCCTGTAGTGATGGTGCAAGCCCAAACACCTACACTGAAGGGACACCGAGCTAAGAGCAGGGCCTTTCTTTGCTCTGCCAGTGAGAGGCACTGCTGGCAGCCCTACCTGTAATTTAAAATGTACTTACAATGTTCTTCAAATGTATTTTGCAGAAATATTTTCTTTAGTGTGGTTCAAAAAAAAAAAAAAAAAAAAAAAAAAACCAAACCATATTGCACTTTAGGCACTTCAAATATTTGTTAATAAAGTCAGAGGAAGCCTGAAAAGTAAACAGATAGTGACATGCGGTCACCTTAACTCTGGAGCTCTGGCTCAAGAGATTCAGAATACTTGATAAAGAAGCTCTCTAACAAGAAAAACAACCTGTGGCTATAGATGCTAGGCATACCCTATTCCTATACAATTACAGACAAATCACAGTTTGCATTGATGTCTGTCTCGACTCAAAAATCAGTCTACTCTTAAAGTTCAGTTTGCAGCTAATAGTCCTTCTCTCTCTTAATGCTCTTAACTCATCTTTCTTCTGCCTGGCTTGTGCCTTCTCCTCCTCCTCCTCTGTGCTGGTTTTGGGTAACTGCCAGTTCTCGCTCTTCCACATTTTGTTTATCCATCCCTCCATTCCCTGGCTCCTGCCTTCTTGAACTCTTCATGCTCTGTTTTGATCTCCTAGTTTCCTTTCCTTCATCTGCATAACCACCCCCTTATTATTTCTTAATTATTTCCCCTGGCATCTTATCTTTATCTCCATTATGCTTATTAACCTCCTTACCTCATATATCATATCCCTTCCGCATTGCATAGCAGAATCTCATTATGTATGTATGTATAATCTTTTATTTTTACCCCCTAGTCATGAAGAACTGCTTCCACAACTGATTTCTGTCCGTGATGTCCTAGTTGTCCTAGAAGTCCTAGCACTGGCCAGTAGTAGTTGTCTCCCTGGCATCTACCATCTTCATCTCCTCTTTCTGCCTCTTGCTTTCTGCTCCCTCCCATGCTCTGCCAGTTGGAGGACTCCTCCCAAACGCTTTCATCTTTGTGACGCATCCTCCTTTTCTCAGCAGCAACAGAAGAGAGGAGATGATGCACATAGAAGGGGTAGTCTGAGCTCACAGACAGCACAGGAGGAGGAATTGCAGAGAAGTGCTGCTTGGTCCCCACTGCCTGAGGCACAGAACATACTTGGTTGCTCTGCAAAAAAAGCTGCACATCATAGAGCAGCTGAATGCACAAAGGGCTCCGTCAGCACAGGCTGATCTTTGGAAAATTTAGCTGCCAAAAGCTAACAATTCCTAACTGATCACGTGCAAACTGAGATTTTATGGAGTCTCATAACTTTGTTACATTTGGATGCACATCTGTGAAACCACAGCAATGGTGCTGCCAAATTC
This sequence comes from Picus viridis, assembly GCA_033816785.1. Classification (NCBI taxonomy): domain Eukaryota; kingdom Metazoa; phylum Chordata; class Aves; order Piciformes; family Picidae; genus Picus; species Picus viridis. Next base: position 35,383,709 of record CM066588.1, read on the forward strand.
CAATTTGCTGCTCAAAAGGTACATGGACGAAACGAGACCAGTGATGATTTTCCATTTCAAATGCCTTCTGTAGAGAAATAGGGATGCAGACACTTCTGAATGAAGCAACTGGGTAATTATGTTTTAATATGGGAAAAAACATTTTTTTAACCTTGTTCTTGAAAATGACTACAGTGGTTTAGCTGGAAACTGCCAAGAATTAAACCTGGGGCAGATGCTTGGCCTGGAAAATACCAGCCCAAACAGTTACAAGCAACTGAAAACAAGATGTTATTACAAAGCACTGGGCAAGATTAAGCAGAGCAGTTCCACGATTTTGGCCTAAATGCGGAAGACTTTTAAGTGACCTGTAATGAATTTCTTACTAACAACTTTGCTGAAATATGCAGAATTCAGACAGATTTCACATTTTTGGGTGAAGACATTTCCTCTGAAAATAAAGGTTATAATCTAGAGTGCTGTGATGTGAAGAGGGAGAGGGAGGAGTGCACTGGGATTGAGACTGGGGCTGAGGGCTGGAGCACTTTCTCTGGCAACAGAAACAACTTGAAAATTCTACAGAAGCACAGAAATAAATTATGAAAAAAAGGTATTCTATGGAAATTAAACTTTATGGAGGCAGCAGAGGGAAGGGAAGGGAAGGAATTTCTTCTGGTGGGAGCACATCAAAGCAACAGAAAGGGAAGTTCAAATATTTCATTGGCTCTGGGGTACTTAAATACCCTGTCTCTGCTCCACATGTGCCCATGGCTTAAACCCATGCAATACAGCAGGTATCCTGATGTCCACACCCTTGTTACTGCATCTTATCATCACAAGCCTCAGGGAAAACAAAATCTAACAGCCCCTAAAGGTGCTCCACTTCTCCCATAGTTGACTGCCTTCTCACACGAAACTGAAAACCGAGGCAGTTTGGGAACTGCTCTGTATGTGGAAACCTCCCTTTTATGGCAATGGTGATGTGTGTCAGAGCGGCAGGTTGGACAGCTGAGGGTATGCTTGTTTCAGTCATCTGACTGAAACGCTCTGCTGCCTCCCTGCTTGAGATGTCAAGAGTAGGTGCACACAACGGCCGCAGTGGTTGTCAATGAATGCACTTTTGCCTTTCAAATCGTCACTCCATTTCTCTGCTAGGGATGAAAGCAAGAGAGTCACAGAGGTCCCTTCTAATAGACAACGAACTGCCTGCTCATTTTCTAGCACATTCTTTTTGTTTTTTTTTTAATTTTTTTTTTCTATAAAATGAGGACTTTTAAATTCTTTGAGCATATTTAATGGATTGTCTGGCACTCGACTGCACGATTACCTTAAAGCTATGTTCTAACTTGAGAAGAAATTAATTCAGGAAGTCCTGTGGCCTTTGCTTTGCAGGAAGTCAGATGAAGTGAAAATGCTGGCCCTTTGGCCATTTGATCTCTATCAGTATCTGTTTGCCTAGGATTTTAACAGCTGAATTACACTAATACTGTAAAATCTCTGCACACTGAAATACCTTGTGTAGCCTAAGTTTGGTTGCATGTAAGCAAAGCGCTTTATGTTAGTGATCTGGGCAACATGGTGACCTGTGACAGCACCGCATGGAGAACAGCATGAAATTAAAGCTACTCTAATTGAAAAACATACAAACCTGCCTTCATAAACACAAAGTTAAACTTTCTCTCTAGGTGTTGTTGCCTGGCAAGCAAGCTCTTTTCTTTTCTTAAAAAGCTCATGTGTTTAACATGTTTAGATTTCTTTTCAGCTTTAAAGTTGAACCTGAGTGGGTAGTGCTTTGTTCTGGGACCACTGCAACATTTACACAGCGTACCTCGCTTTTAATGATATTTTATGCTCAGCACCTTCCACCACTTGATTGTGTATCCTTTTTTTAATAAACAGAAAAAATGAGGTCTAAGGATAGAAGAAAAACTGGCCTGACAACATGATCAATGAACCACGAAGCAGCTCTCAAAGAGAAAAAGCAGCAGGAAGTTTTTTCATACCAGGTATTAAACATAGGCTGCACCAAGTCCTGGAATGCACACAGTAGTTATGTAATGATTTTTCAGTAGCATGCATTGGGAAATATACTCAGTAAAAGTTTTTCCCTCTTAACACTCAGTGTGATTTCCTGAAGTTTGGAAATTCTTCATATGGATGTTTGTAAGGAGTCTAAAATGGTAATGTTTATTTGAATAACCTATCAGTTAGCAAGCCATGTAATGACACCATCTAATGGTACAGTTGGAGTATTTGAATTTCATATACCATTTTCACAATGGTGCAACAAGAAACATATGTTGAAATCAATTTTCTTTTCCCCCACAAGTTAGACTTATTTCTGACAAGGTAATAATTCTGCAGTGAGGCAATGAAATAGAGAAATCAGTTTGGGAAAGTATCCTAAATAATGAGGATATGAGTTATCTTGGGGCCTTTCAAACATATAAAAAGGGTTTACTTGTTATTAGGTGCCTTTTGTAAATAGGAAGCACCTGTGGAGGGTTGAGAGGAGCCAGAAGAGCTGTATCTAGCTTCTACCATATTGAGGAAACTATTCCTGTGTCTCCCCACCCTCCCTGTACAGAATTTCTTCTTAATCTCCATTCTAAATATCTCCTCTTCCAGTTCAAAGCCATTGCCCCTCATCCTGTCTCTACATGCCCTCGTAAAAAGTCCCTCCCCAGCTCTCCTTTAGTCCCCTTCAGGTGCTGGAAGGCTGCTCCAAGGTCTCCCTTAAGCCTACTCTTCTCCAGGCTGAACCGCCCCAACTCTCACAGCCTGTCTCCACAGGGAAGGTGCTCCAGCCCTCTGAATTAATCTCAAAACAGTGATTTGAAATACCATGCAGCAAAAGGAGGTGTGTATTTACCAAAGAAACTGCAGCCATGGACAAGTTGATGTACATTTGCTAGGCAAATATTAGTTCTGTCTGCCCCATCCTCTATAGGTGTTGAAAGCCAGGTTGGATAAGGGCTTGAGCACCCTGGTCTAGCGGGAGGTGTCCCCGCCCATGGCAGAGGGTAGGAACTAGGTGATCTTTAAGGGCCCTCCCAACCCAAACCATTCTGTGAATCTATAAATCCATTTTGATGAACATCTTCCTCAGAGTTCTCCCCAGAGATGGAGGAGCTTTCCTCCATCTAGGTCTGGGTTCTGGGTCTTTGCAGTATAATTTGAGAAGGTGACAAAGGAGACAGAAAATAATTCAAGTCTGTCTTTTGGGTTTTCACAGTCCTAGTGTTGGATTACTTAATGTAACAAGTGTTCACCGTCCTCTGCCAACAGCAGGAGTAGCATGCTGGGAGGGCAACATTACTTTGTCTTCCCAAAACCTTGTCTGCCTTTTCTAACTTGGCTATTAAAAGACACAAGCCCTATCACAACCTTTTGACTTCCATGGCCACCATCACTAACATTTTGAATAGCAAATCCCCCGATGGGAGAGCTCTCGCATCTCTCCCACCACAGTTAGTACCTAACTAACACACAGTATCAGTATTTCCTGGGTTCCTGTGTATCAAGATGTACCCAGGAAGCATGCTGCTGAGAGTTTTCATGTCTCACTTGTGACAGGCGTGGAGAGAGATAAGAAGTATTATGGTGGGTGAAATGCCACCCATACAAAATCATAGAATGGTTTGGGGTTGGAAGGGACTTCTAAAGGTCATCTCGTCCAAATCCCTCTGCAGTCAGCAGAGGCACACTTAACTAGAGCAGGTTCCCCAGAGCCCTGTCAAACCTCACCTTGAATATCTTATAAAAATTTCTTATAAAATGAATAGAGGCCATTCCTCTACACCATTTTATTGATAGAGTATTACAGTATTACAGTATTACCAAGGTTGGAAGAGACCTTGAAGATCATCGAGTCCAACCTGTAACGACAAACCTCACGTCTAGACCATGGCACCAAGTGCCACATCCAGTCCCCTCTTGAACGCCTCCAGGGACGGAGACTCAACCACCTCCCTGGGCAGCCCATTCCAATGACAAATCACTCTCTCGGTGAAGAACTTTCTCCTCACCTCGAGCCTAAACCTCCCCTGTTGCAGCTTGAGACTGTGTCCCCTTGTTCTGGTGCTGGCTGCCAGGGAGAAGAGGCCAACCCCTTCCTGGCTACAACCACCTTGCAGGTAGTTGTAGAGAGCAATGAGGTCACCCCTGAGCCTCCTCTTCTCCAGGCTAAACAGCCCCAGCTCCCTCAGCCTCTCCTCATAGGGCTGTGCTCAAGGCCTCTCACCAGCCTTGTTGCCCTTCTCTGGACACGTTCAAGTGTCTCAATGTCCTTCTTAAACTGAGGGGCCCAGAACTGGACACAGTACTCAAGGTGCGGCCTAACCAGTGCAGTGTACAGGGGCACAATGACCTCCCTGCTCCTGCTGGCCACACTGTTCCTGATGCAAGCCAGGATGCCATTGGCCTTCTTGGCTGCCTGGGCACACTGCAGGCTCATGTTCAGCCTACAATCAACCAGCACCCCCAGGTCCCTCTCTGCCTGGCCACTCTCCAGCCACTCTGACCCCAGCCTGTAGCACTGCCTGGGGTTGTTGTGGCCAATGTGCAGAACCCGGCACTTGGATGTGTTAAATCTCATGCCATTGGACTCTGCCCATCTGTCCAGCCTGTCGAGGTCCCTCTGCAAAGCCTCTCTGCCCTCCAGCAGATCAACTGCTGCCCCCAGCTTGGTGTCATCTGCAAATTTACTGATGATGGACTCAATGCCCTCATCCAGATCATCAATAAAGATGTTGAAGAGCATGGGGCCCAGCACTGATCCCTGGGGCACACCACTAGTGACAGGCCGCCAGCTGGATGTGGTGCCATTCACCATTACTCTCTGGGCTCGGCCCTCCAGCCAGTTCCTAACCCAACGCAGTGTGCTCCTGTCCAAGCCACGGGCTGCCAGCTTGGCCAGGAGTTTGCTGTGGGGAACGGTGTCAAAGGCCTTGCTGAGGTCCAGGTAGACCACATCCACAGGCCTCCCCACATCCACCAGGCGGGTCACCTGATCATAGAAGGAGATCAGGTTGGTCAGGCAGGACCTGCCCCTCCTAAATCCATGCTGGCTAGGCCTGAGCCCCTGGCCATCCTGTAAGTGCTGTGTGATCGCACTCGAGATGAGCCGTTCCATAATCTTGCCTGGCACTGAGGTCAGGCTGACAGGCCTATAATTCCCTGGCTCTTCCAACCGGCCCTTCTTGTGGATGGGCACCATGCTGGCCAGCAATGAGGCCTCAACCACTTCCCTGGGCAACCTGTTCTAGTGTTTCACTACCCTAGTGGTAAAGATCCTGTTCCTAACATCCAATATAAATCTGCTCTTCTCTAGTCTGAAGCCATTGCCCCTCACCCTATCACTACAGTCCTTTGTAAACAGTCTCTCTCCACCCTTCTCTTGGGCCCTCTTCAGGGGGATTATTAGGCCTCTCTAGTCAGGGGGATTATTAGTCTCCACTTTTCCATGCTGAACAATCCCAGCTCCCTCAGCCTACCTTTGTAGCAGAGGTGCTCCAACCCCATGATCATTTTCGTGGCCCTCCTCTGGACCTGCCCCATCAGGTCCACGTCCTTCCTGAATTAAGGGCTCTAGAGCTGGATGCAGTACTCTAGGTGAGGTCTCACCAGAGCAAAATGGAAGAATCACCTCTCTTGATCTGCTGGCCACACTTCTTTTGAGGCAGCCCAGGCTGCCATTGGCCTTCTGGGCTGCAAGTTTCTCACCCATCAGCACCCTCAAATCCTTTTTTGCAGGGCTGCTTTCTATCACCTCATCCCCCAGCCTGTACTGATAGAATTGTCCCAGTTCCTACCAACAGGTTTTTCCAATTCAAGTAATGGAGATTTAATACCAGGAGATCCTAAATGATCAGATATGACCATGGTAAAGCAATAGAAGTCTTTTTCTAAGATGAGTGGACCTCCACTCTTAGTGCTGGGTCTGGCTTTGCTGAGATGTCTTTAAAATATTTTGAAAGCTAAAAATACTTGTTTTATTTTGTGGAGCAAGTGAAGCTCCACACTGTTCCTTTTGAGGACACATGAAAAAAACCTCACTAATGCACAATCAGATAACATAGCTGGTTTACTTTATCTCCTTACTGTTCTGCAGAACGACAGAATAAACAAAATCCATACCTGACACTTGAAAGTAAGTGTCCCCCATTCAAAACATTTCACTTTGGCAAGGCAGATGAATAATAAAAGCAGGAGAATGAGTTAGCCTCTTGCAGGGAACTTGTGCTTGATAAAATATCAAGAAGCTTCTTGACTGGCAGTCTGAAAGAAAATGGAATAAATAGAGCATACTGAAACCCATGTCAGAAATCTATATTAGAAGAAGAAGAAGGAAGTGAGCATTGGAGTTGAGACAAAAGATTTTTAAACGCTGGACATAATTTTCTAATCTCAAGGTGCCTTTAAGGCCATAAAATGAAGAGAAACAAATGAATGTGCTTCTAGATGCTGTTATATGAGCGTATTTCTGGGAACTCAGTGCCTACAAAGTAAGTTGTGAATAAGTCAACACTTATTTTTCTGTACTGATACATATGCAAAGTTGAGCTGTTTATCAGGGGAGCAACACTTTCATGCATAGTATTCAGCAGTGCTCTGAATTACAGGAAGACTTCCTTCAGCCTGATTAATTTACACAAACTGAAGCAAGCCACGTTCTCTCTTTTCCACCTATTTTCACAGGAGCCAAAATGCCTTAATCAGACTTTGTCCATTTTGAGAAAAGGACATTTGGGAGCAAACAGAGAATCAGGGACTCTCGTTACATCTAACTTCTGCAGGCTGTGCTTCCCTCAGTCATTTGTGAACATTTATGAGTTTTATTGGCCAGATTCGCTGTCACCGAATCTGATACTCAGAATCGACGCTGCAAATGCGGTTGTAAAGGAAAGTTTCTATTCTGGCTGAATTTGAAAGCAGGTCTTCTTTCTGCCTAATCAAACATAGGAAAATTTATTTGCAAATTCAGAAAAAAAAACCCCAAACAGTCTTCCCCCCACCCCCCAATTTGCTGTTATTTAGCTTGCAATTTCCCTTTTGTTCACATACCCTTATCCTCTTCGTTAAAGTTGCTGATGGGCCTAAATTAGTAAGTCCTGTTATTATACTCGTCGATGAGGCAAACTGGAGAACACCTATGAAAGGCTAAGCAAAACTCTGCCACCTCACATTTTCATCTCATTTCCAAAGGAGGAGATTACCCTGCAGCACCAAAGGAGGAGATTACCCTGGAGCACCAAAGGCTTCTGTGGTGGGAACAAATTCTGAATTTTACACTGTTTCCTGGCTAGGTACAACAGAAGAATAGACAATGCCAACTGAATTCAGGACAATTAACAGGATGTCTTTAGAATACTTTTATTACATTAATCTTTTATTTTGCTTCAGCCAGCATTCTCCCTGAGAGGAAGAGAAATGATACCGAGACAATTTACTATTGCAAATTAATTGTATGGTCTATTTCCCAAGTACTTAGTTTGGCCACAGCAACCTGTTTAATTCAGATGAGTTGTCTGAAAGTGACATAAAAAAGAGACCATATTCTTCGGAGGTGGGCAGCAATTTTAAAGGGATAAAGGCAAAAGGCTGTCATTACTGTTTTGGTCCAAATAAAGCCTCTTCTAAACATGGTAAGGGACAATTAAGGGATTTAGCCTCACCAAAATTCATGCTACTTGAGATCTTTTAGAAATGTTGACTGAAGAGGATTTTGAAGATAATCAATCCCCATTTTGTTAGCATGTCCTAGAGATGACTTATTTTTTGAGGATTACCTTTCACAATTTTAGATTGAAGTCACCATCCCCAAAGATGTTCAAGAAACATGTAGACATGGCACTCAGGACATGGTTTAATGGCCATGGTGCTGTTAGGTTAGTGGGTGGACTCAGTGATCCTAATTAGACATCTTTTCCAACCAAAAAATTCTAGGATTCTAAGATTCCAGGGAAATAAAATTCCCAGAAGTTCAGAGATTCCTTTTGCTAAACTGACCTTGAAGAAAAGATCTGTGCCTAATCTTTTCCTCTCCTCTCTCCCCTTATCACGTTTGAGAAGCTGGTGCCATCAGTGACATTCACTCTGCAGAATCTGTGCTCCTGCCAGCTTGCCTGCTCTGCAGACAACGGGCAGGAGCAAAGCTCCTTGCAAGGCCAGGGCACAAATTTGCTCTAAATGTTACTCAAAAATCCTAATCTGAACCTTGGTGCCGGATTTGTCTATTGGGAGCAAATACAGCAGACAAGTAATGCTGCACTTTTTCTCTTATCCAAACCTGCTGCTAACAATGAAGATGATGATGTCATTCCCTGGATGTGACAAAGGACTAATATTATATGCAGTGAAAACAATGAGTCAACAGTTTCTGTGCCCTTGAGGTCAGAGCATTCAACAGTTTTGAAAATAGACTGCTCTTTTTTGTGCACAGAGCTTGCAGTTGTATATTAATACAAAATAAGTAAAATCAAGATGCAATTAAAAAAAAAAGTTATCTTTTTCTTTTTTTTTGGTTGTTGTTGCAAAGAGAATGTTTCAACTAAAAGTCCAGTTGAATATCTTGTGTCATAAACTAACTGACAAAAGAAGTGCCCAGGCATTTGAAGTACAATATTGCAATGCACTTTTTTTTTTTTTTTGGTGTAAAAATTACATTATCCGTGCTATCACTTGTGTGATCTTGAGAGGCCCTTTGTAATGCACAGCAACACTACTAAGAACTCCGAGCATGAATGCAGCAACTAAATAATACAAAATGTTCTGGAGATATTTTGTAACAGGCTGAAAGATAAGACAGACCTTTAACATGGAAATGTATCTTGAGACACAAGAGAAAGCAAGGAGTCTACCGACTAAGAGCTCCCAGATTTCCTGGAATACACAAGGTATTGACCAAATCCTGGCTCTCTTTAACCACAGCTGCATCTAGCTCAGGCTAGGGCAAGACCTGTCTGGTGCTGATAGCGATCCTGTCTTCAGTAAATCTATTACAGTATTACAGTATTACCAAGGTTGGAAGAGACCTTGAAGATCATCGAGTCCAACCTGTAACGACAAACCTCACGTCTAGACCATGGCACCAAGTGCCACATCCAGTCCCCTCTTGAACGCCTCCAGGGACGGAGACTCAACCACCTCCCTGGGCAGCCCATTCCAATGACAAATCACTCTCTCGGTGAAGAACTTTCTCCTCACCTCGAGCCTAAACTTCCCCTGGTGCAGCTTGAGACTGTGTCCCCTTGTTCTGGTGCTGGCTGCCAGGGAGAAGAGGCCAACCCCTTCCTGGCTACAACCACCTTGCAGGTAGTTGTAGAGAGCAATGAGGTCTCCCCTGAGCCTCCTCTTCTCCAGGCTAAACAGCCCCAGCTCCCTCAGCCTCTCCTCATAGGGCTGTGCTCAAGGCCTCTCACCAGCCTTGTTGCCCTTCTCTGGACACGTTCAAGTGTCTCAATGTCCTTCTTAAACTGAGGGGCCCAGAACTGGACACAGTACTCAAGGTGCGGCCTAACCAAAGCAGAGTACAGGGGCACAGTGACCTCCCTGCTCCTGCTGGCCACACTATTCCTAATGCAGGCCAGGATGCCATTGGCCCTCTTGGCTGCCTGGGCACACTGCAGGCTCATGTTCAGCCTCCCATCAACCAGTACCCCCAGGTCCCTCTCTGCCTGGCAGCTCTCCAGCCACTCTGACCCCAGCCTGTAGCACTGCCTGGGGTTGCTGTGGCCAATGTGCAGAACCCGGCACTTGGATGTGTTAAATCTCATGCCATTGGACTCTGCCCATCTGTGCAGCCTGTCGAGGTCCCTCTGCAAAGCCTCTCTGCCCTCCAGCAGATCAACTCCTGCCCCCAGCTTGGTGTCATCTGCAAATTTACTGATGATGGACTCGATGCCCTCATCCAGATCATCAGTAAAGATGTTGAAGAGCATGGGGCCCAGTACTGATCCCTGGGGCACACCACTAGTGACAGGCCGCCAGCTGGATGTGGCACCATTCACCACCACTCTCTGGGCTCGGCCCTCCAGCCAGTTCCTAACCCAACGCAGTGTGCTCCTGTCCAAGCCATGGGCTGCCAGCTTGGCCAGGAGTTTGCTGTGGGGGACGGTGTCAAATGCCTTGCTGAGGTCCAGGTAGACCACACCCACAGGCCTCCCCACATCCACCATCTAGAATCATTAGGGAGGATTGTGCTCATCCAGACAGTGAAACTGAAGCACAGAGAAGTGACACCTCAAGGTCATTTAAAAGTCAGGAGAGTTTGGAAAAGCACCCAGATTTCTCAATCTCTGTCCAACACTGTGCCCACTGGGCTTCATTGCCTTGCTGACTGTCTGCTTCATACAGCTCCTTTTCAAAACCAGAAAAAATTGAACAACTCTGTGAAGTTTTCAATTCCTCTTATTGTTGTCTATAATAATTTTATTTTGTGGGAAAATAGACTTGCCTAATTAGGTCAGGCTGCTGACATGATCAAGTGGAAGGGAATCCCAGGCCAGCTGCAGTCTCCATTCCTGTTGTTATTCTTGCAGACCGAATTCAGAGACAGGAGAGCAAACTGGATTGTATTTACATGGATGAGCTTCTGTGTAGGAAGAAGTACCATTTTGCCTGCATTGATGCTAGCTGACAGTGAGTTTGGATTAAAATGAGCCCTAGTGTGGAATAAATAATGTTCTGCGTCCTGACAACTAACTGACATTAAACCTTAAGGCTCTGAATCCCAAGGAATTTCTTTTGGCATGCTGACAAAGTGCTAGACAAGGTTTTCTCCATTTATGCTGATCGCTTTATTGTGTTACCTAACTGCAAAGTGGGTTCAGACATGACTTGTACAGCATATCCCAGGCCCAAAACAGAAGAGGGCATCTGGCAAGCCCTCATCAGCATCCTGACAGCTTTGTTGAGTAAGTAAATCCAAGAGGCATGACTCAATCTGATCTTTAAACTCTGTGTCTTATAAGGCTTAAGAAACTTATCTTTTATTTAAGCCAAATATTTAAGCGCCAAACATGTCTCAGGTGTTTTTGAGTTGTGTCATAGTGCTCAAGCAAGATGAGGAAGGATCTGAGTTATCCATCAGTTATGAGGGCTCCAGGGCTCTGCACAGTTCCCTGCAAGTGGCAGAGCTCCGGGGATTTTGATGAGGATTTGGAGTACAAGCCCTACGAGGAGAGGCTGAGGGAGCTGGGGTTGTTTAGCCTGGAGAAGAGAAGGCTCAGGGGAGACCTTATTGCTCTCTACAACTACCTGAAAGCAGATTGTAAGCAGGTGGGGATTGGTCTCTTCTCCCAGACAACCCGGGACAGAACAAGAGGATACAGTCTCAAGCAGCACCAGGGGAGGTTTAGGCTGGATGTTGGGAAGAAATTCTTCCCAGAAAGAAAGATTGGCCATTGGAATGTACTTCCCAGCGAGGTGCTGCCCAGGGAGGTGGAGTCACCATCACTGGAAGTGTTTAAAAAGAGATTGGATGAGGCACTTAGTGCTGTGATTGAGTTGATTAGATAGTGTTGGGTGATAGGTTGGACTCGATGATCTCAAAGGTCTTTTCCAACCTGGTTAATTCTGTATTCTCTGATAGTTTGAAGAGGACTTGTTAGAGCACTGCAGTTGAAACACACACATTTCCAGCAGAAATCCAGTGACAAGTTACTCTTATGAACTCAGATAAAACCAGGTATGCTTGAAAAGGCAAAATGAAGAGACTAACAGAGGATTTCCTCTGGATATCTCAAGCTAATTACAAATCACATTCAGCATCTGGTACTTGGATTTCCATTGCAACTGATCATCCACAGTCATGATTAAGGAAGGGCACAATGATTTTGATGCCATGTAAAAGACTGATGAAATGTGCTTCCCATGTGAAACAGACAGATGTCTTTTTGAAGCTGTGAGGTATTTTTACAGGCAGCATCTCTTACTGCTTAATGAAAGCCAACAGCTGAATGCACTGCAGAAAGATTCGCAGATGCTGCAGCCGTGTTCAGCGTGCTGTTCAACAGAATATCTGGATGTGTTCCTTTCCCTTGACTCACACACATACAAATATATTTAAGTCTATTAAAGGTAAAGTACTTATTGGTCTACTTAATAAGTAAGACTCAGTAAGAAAAAAATAAACACAGGGGTTCATATCCTAGTGTGCTCCAAGGAGGGATCTTGAGCTGACCTTTGCTTTTAAAGCCCTGATCCCTGCAACAAACTTTGAAAACTTGCATAATATTAAGTACTTGAAATATTATTGAAGCTGCTCCTCTGTTAAACAGGATATTACAAGCTTAAACCAGGGACAGAGATTCCTATTCAGGAAAACACTGATGATTATATTTAAAATTAAACATCCCTTCATGTTATCTTGTAAGTCAAAGCTTACCTAAGCAGGTGACACTTCTAGGAGAGTGCTATAATGATCCCACCCCTCAAGCAAAGGCATATTAACAGAGACATCAGCCACCTTATTATTTCATAATTTTGCTAATCTGAGGTCTGGCAAAATTTCTGTCCAGTGTGTCTGACTGCCAGCCCAAAAAAATTCAGACCAATAGCTTTTACATATTCATAAAGATAAATGTATTCCTAGTACTATATAATATAGTTATAAAACAATAGAAAGCTTTTCAAATCATGACGCAAAATAGCTTTGGGCTATTTTGCATATGTGTTTATCACACCACCATTAGATCCATTAGTAGGTCAATCCTTTGGTGTCTGTTCAGAACCTCACTTGTAATTATCATTTCAAGAAATCAGTTTACACCGTAGAGCATGGTATGATTGATCTGCAACAGTATTACAAGTTCCAGGATTAAAACCAAGAGAAGTGTCAAATAACATTCTCTGTAGTTCTGATTTTGCCCTACAATGCAATTGATATCATGCTGCTCTACGGATATAGATTGAGCTGTGGCCGAGGGAGTTATATTGTTTTGATGTGTTCATCTGTTTCATAGTTCTGCTGTTACATTTCTCATGTATTAATACAGCCAAGAATGTTTCATAATATTAAACCCCCTCCTATTTAGCTTGGAGGTCTTTTGAGAGAACATCATATGCTCTCCTCTAATTATTCTATAAAGTTAAATCTTTGTCTTATTTTCTCTTCCCTGGTAATTTTCAGTTGGAAGGAACAAGAGGGAAACTTTATACCAATTTAAATCTATTTTCCCTGGTGAAACAAAGAAAGAACTAGGCATAGCATGCATAATGTGTAAATTATGTTTTGCTGGTGGTGTCTGGAGAAGAGGTTGGCATACAATAGCTGATGCATGGTCCCTCTGTCTTCTGGACAGTTCCATACCTCCTTCCAGGAGGGAACTTGTGAGACACCTGATTTGATGAGCAGTTTTCCTAAGTGCATAGAGAGGTCTGAAGCCCACACTGTGAAAGAGAAATGGTGAAAGAAGCTCTAAGAGGGGCCTCAACATATGCTGTTTCCAGCTTCAGAGCTGAGGGTGAGCCCAGACTCCCCATCCTGGGAGCAGCAGCAGGAATGGCTGCTTCTTTTCAAGTCAAGGTCAGAGCCAATCTGGTCCTGAACTGCAAGATAGGATTGGATGGAGGGTGGATTGTTCCTGAATCCTAATATTAGACAAACAGGCATAGAGGGATGGGATTTCAAGTAAATTGGCATGGTAGGCAGGCTTTCCTGTTGAGCTGAAGAAACAGGGCAATCAGCACCAGCATCAGCCACACCGTGCCCAAGGGCAGGTTCAGAGAGTCATAGAATCAACCAGGTTGGAAAAGACCTCAGAGATCATCAAGTTCAACATATTACCTAATACCTATCACCTCCTGACAACTAAACCACGGCTCCAAGTGCCACATCCAGCCCTTTTTTGAACACCTCCAGGGACAGGGACTCCACCACCTCCCTGGGCAGCACATTTCAATGGCCAATTACTCTTTCTGGGAAGAACTTTCTCCTCACCTCCAGCCTAAACCTCCCCTGGCACAACTTGAGACTGTGTCCTCTTGTTCTGGTGCTGCTTGCCTGAGAGAAGAGACCAACCCCCACTTGGCTACAACCTCCCTTCAGGAAGTTGTAGAGAGCAATAAGGTCTCCCCCGAGCATCCTCTTCTGCAGGCTCCCTCAGCCTCTCCGCATACAGCTTGTTGCTGGATACATAACCTGCCCTATCAGTTAGATAGAATTATTACCCACACACAGAGTTCTGCATAGCAAGAATGGTATTAGTCATTCTCCTTAACAGAAACCTAATACTGTGGTTTTGGTGATACACAGAAGTTTTGGTCTTTCTTTTGTTTTCAAATGGAAATGTGAAATCTACTGTCTCCTTCCTGTCTATACTGAGTTTTTAAAATATATATATATATATATATAATTTTTTTTTCATGTGATTAAGAACAAAAGTTTACGTGGCCTTACTTGTAAATGCTGGTTATGGGCCTCCCATAATGAATCAGCTTCCCCCCCCCCCCCCGCTCCCCTCTAAAAGTCTTCCTCAGTACTAACAAGGAAATTGTCTGTTTTTCTCTATGCATCTTTTGACCAGTGTAAAATACTGCTTTTTACACGCAGGAGTGGATGTTATCACTTCAAAAAGGGCTTATAGGCATTTCCTGTGCTTAGATACAGCCTAGCAATAACAATACCACAATTACCAGAAGGTATAATCTATAGTGTAGCCCTGTGTAAATCAACGGGCGGCCGAACGAGCTGCACACATCCTGCAGGATACCACTGCCATTCTCAATTGTTTCCGGTTAGCGCTGTGCATCTGCAGGATGATTTCTGAGCTGTGCTCAGGCTGACTCCTGACTTACAGTTTACTGGAAGTTACCTCCTACTAATATTTAATGAGATCTAAATGTAGAGGTAGGTATAGACCCAGAGCTAAAGCATGTTTTAGTCTTGATTGCCTACACGGGAAATCAGAAAACCGGACTTGGAGGAAAAACAGTTTTGATGCTTTAAAAGCACTTCTCTGATTGGCAAGAAGAAAGCAAAATCATGGCAAATACTTCAAGGAGAAATGTTCAGGGTTCCAATTCAGTTGCCATATCTAAAATATTGCATACCTGGGTCACACATACAGTGGAGACTGAAGTGTATGATCTCAGGTGCTCCGCCATTCCTTTTGGAACAGACTATAATTTCTTCTCTACGTAAAATATCTGAAAAAAATAGACATTTTTGAAAGTAATTTTGTGAAGTCAGAGAAAAAGCAGCGTCCAGACTAAGCAATAAATTTGCTATTTTAATTGCAACATGTGTGGCAGCCTGAACTGTCTTACAGGAATACTCTGAATGTCCCTGTCATGATTCAGAGCACTGACTGACTCAGAAATTCAATCTCATTCACCTCCTCGGGGATTTTGTACTTTTAGCTAGTTCTCTGGTCCTGACTTTTCCAAACAGATGTCAAAACCAGCACAAAGTTTTTAAAACACCATGAACCATGAAGAGATCTAAACATATGTCTCCTTGTGTTGTCCATGAGAAGACACACTCCCGGGGCACACTGGTGACCGTCCTAGGCTATACGCAGCTCTGCTGGTCTTAAGCTTCCAGAGATCCAGTTCTTCATTCTTCATCAGCCTCTCTACTTAGCCCTGAGATGGCTCTTAATTTTTGCACACGATTTTGGACAGTTACGGGTGTGTGGATGTTGCTCCTGCTCAAGATAGCAGACAGGCCCAGTTCTACCTACACAAGTGATTAAAAACCCCCACACTTGCAAACCTGTGCTGCCATTAGACATGCAGCTGTTACTATGCATGCAAGACACTTATCAATTATCCAATGATGCAGATACCTCAGTCAGTCACAAAAAAGCAGGTAGAATTATCAAATTATATTTATTTATGGTTAACTTTTTAGCTGTGGCACCACCTTGTGGACATTACTGCGTGGAATGAGAAGGTGACTGGCGGCAGCAAAAGCAGCTGAAACAGAGCAGGCATTTTGGGAAGACAACTGCATTCACATGTGGTTTGCTAAAGCAGAGTGAAAACAAATAATCCCTAATCCTAAAAATCTGCTTACACAAATAAAACGTTTAATAGATATTGTCATCAGTGTCCCCAGCTGTCTTTGCAGCTTTTATCAGCTCTGCTGAGCTTCAGGCAAGAAAGACAGCAGCCTTCAGAACTTATTTGGTTCCTTCTTGATTGATTAATGAGCAGCATCTGAACCCCAGTTCCGTTGCTGTGCAAACAGACACAACTTCTGCAATCACCCCAAGCACCAAGACTTGCGAGGTCAGAACCATAACACTGAACACATGGAGAAAAATCTTAGGTCCTACTCCCAAAATGTAAACTCAAGAGGGATATTGGTGCCCAAGCTAAGCTACAAGGGGAAAAAAAAAGTAATCACTAACAGAGATGCACTGGTGGAGCATTTAAATGCTTGCTGAAAAAGAAAACAAACGATTATAAATCCCTACCTGCCCGGTGGAGCATTTAAATGCTTGCTGAAAAAGAAAACAAACCATTTTAAATTCCTACCTGCTGGCCACTAGATTCCCAGAACAACCTTTCAGAGCAGATATAAGGGTGTGATCATCTGCTATACAGGCGAATCAGAAAAGTACAGAGGAGCCAGAATGTTAAGCAGAAGATCTCCAAGCTGTGTGCAGCATATAGACATCCTCAGTGTGCCCAGCTGAGTAAGCTTGGGAAGCACAACACAGTACAAACCAGGTTATTTACACATTGATTCATTTGCTGAAGTGAGAATAAAAGAATAATATGATGCTTTATAATCCATTTGGTTCCTAATTCCTTGTGCAACACTCCTCAGTTTCTTGTTTTCCAGACTGGGTGCCTGAGAGAATAGACCAGCCCCCACCTGTCTACAGCCTCCTTTCAGGGAGTTGTAGAGAGCAATTAGGTCTCCCCTGAGCCTCCTCTTCCCAGGCTAAACACCCCCAGCTCCCTCAGCCTCTCCTCACAGAGTTTGTTGCTGGATACATAACCTGCCCTATCAGTTAGACAGAATTATTACCCACACACAGCGTTCTGCATAGCAAGAAGGGTATTAGTCATTCTCCTTAACAGAAACCTAATACTGTGGTTTTGGTGATACACAGAAGTTTTGGTCTTTCTTTTGTTTTCAAATGGAAATGTGAACTCTACTGTCTCCTTCCTGTCTATACTGAGTTTTAATATCTTTTTTTTAAAAAGTGATTAAGAATAAAAGTTTACCTTTTTCTCAGGGGAGGTAAGAAAGATGAAGAGTTTTCAAAAGAAGGAGGATCTGGGAATTCTCAACTGCAAGTTAGTTCCTCGGCAATTTCATGATGAAAGCTACAGGTAAATCTTCCTATCATTATTCAGTCTAAAAAGCACATTATATGTGAAGCCATGGAATGGGTTATCCAGGGAGGTGGCTGAGGCCCCGTCCCTGGAGGTGTTTAAGCCCAGGCTGGACCAGGCTCTGGCCAGCCTGATCTAGTGTGGGGTGTCCCTGCCCATGGCAGGGGGTTGGAACTAGCTGATCCTTGTGGTCCCTTCCAACCCTGACTGATTCTATGATTCTATGATTTGCCTTTCCATATAAATCTTGTGTCCATGAAAATATGAAAGCATTTTTTAACATTTAATCTTCATCCTTTTTCTAAAAGTGCTGCAAGAATAGTTCCAAAGTGCCACAGAGTATGCAATGCCCTTAGATATTTTGATTTTGCCTTCCCCAAACTCCAATAGTCTCAACTGCTTGAGACAGAAAATATATCTCTTGCTGAAGTCGTATGTCCAAATACTTTGTAATCAATAGGAGGTTGTAGACAGGTGTGGGTTGGTCTCTTTTCCCAAGCAACCAGCACCAGAACAAGAGGACACAGTCTCAAGCTGCACCAGGGGAGGTTTAGGCTCAGGGTGAGGAGAAAGTTCTTCCCAGAAAGAGTAATTCACCATTGGAATGTGCTGCCCAGGGAGGTGGTGGAGTCACCACCCCTGGAGGTGTTCAGAAAAGGACTGGATGTGGCACTTGGAGCCATGGTTTAGTTAGTCATGAGGTGCTGGGTATTAGGTAATATGTTGGACTTGACGATCTTTGAGGTCTTTTCCAACCTCACTGATTCTGCGATTCTTAAGGAAAAAAAGGCATGGAACAAACCTACAAACAAATTCTACACCATAGAGCACCCAATACTAATTTCTGAAGCAAGGTGTATGGTAAGATCTTCCAGAGCAGGATTAGACTCAGATGATCAGACAGAGAGAGGCTGTTTCCATATGCAGTCTGGCTGATGTGAGAGATTCTTACTGGCACTCAGTATCACCAATAGTAAGATCCAAGCCACTTCTATATGTGTATTTCTAAGTCAAGTATCATTCTGAGGAGACATTCAAAAAATACTCAGCAGCTCCCATTATGCCTTTTCTGGCCCTCAGCCATCTGGCTGTATTTCTATGGTCCCAGAGTTTGCTTTCTTTAGGATTCCTACGCAGTCAAGTTCCAGCTAAAATGCTGATGAGACATAAGCAAACTGCTTCAAATACTCACAGCACCAGTGAGGTTGGAAGGACCTCTGGAGATCATCTAGTACAACATCTAGTACATTTTTTTGAGGAGAAAGTTCTTCCCAGAAAGAGTAATTGGCCATCGGAACGTGCTGCCCAGAGAGGTGGCGGAGTCCCCGTCCCTGCAGGTGTTCTAAAAAGGATTGGATGTGGCACTTCCAGCCATGGTTTAGTTGTCATGAAGTGTTAGGTGTTAGGTAATGGGTTGGACTTGATGATCTCTGAGGTCTTTTCCAACCTGGTTGATTCCATGATTCTATGATTCCATGAACCCTCAGCTCAAAGCAGATTCACCCAAATTAGGCTCTGCTCACGGGTTTGTTCAGTTAGGTCTTGAGTATCTTCAAGGATGCCGACTCCACAGTCTCTTTGGGGGACCATATGACAGATACTCTAGTCTCTTACTCATCTCAATGGCCCTCTCCTGCACTTGTGGCAGTATATCCACATCCTTCTTGTTGTGAGGAGCCCAGAACTGGGCACAGTATCCCCATTCAATCCTTACTAGTGCTGAGTGAAGGAGAATAATCACCTCGTTGAACTCTTGGCAATGCTTTCCCTAACACAGCTGAGGATGCTGCTGGCCTTTGTTTCCAATATACATTTTTACAGATATAACAGAATTTTAAGGACTTGAAGGATATTGAGACACTTGAACGTGTCCAGAGAAGGGCAAGAAAGCTGGGGAGGGGTCTGGAGCACAGCCCTGTGAGGAGAGGCTGAGGGAGCTGGGCTTGCTTAGCCTGCAGAACAGGAGGCTCAGGGGAGACCTTCTTGCTCTCTACAACTACCTGAAGGGAGGTTGTAGCCAAGTGGGGGTTGGTCTCTCCTCCCAGACAACCAGCACCAGAACAAGAGGACACAGTCTCAAGCTGTGCCAAGGGAAGTTTAGGCTGGAGGTGAGGAGAAAGTTCTTCCCAGAAAGAGTAATTTGCCCTCGGAATGTGCTGCCCAGGGAGGTGGTAGAGTCCCCTTCCCTTGAGGTGTTCAAAAAGGATTGTATGTGGCACTTGAAGCCATGGTTTAGTTATTCATGAGGTGTTGGGTGATAGGTTGGATTTGATGATCTCTGAGGTTTTTTCCCAACCTTATTGATTCTATGATTAGTTCTGTATTCCCAGGGCCCACCTACCTATCAGAGAAACACAAACCATGTTATCCTGCTACTACATGTTTTGTGTTAGTATCAGGGATTGTATTCATGCTTTTCCTAAATAAGTGGCCCATTAAAAACAGTTGTCTGGGATGACTATGTACTGCCTTGTGGAAACATCTGTGCACGCAGCTCCAAAGGTAACACTGAAAAGCTCTGACAAGTGCAAATCTGGGCATCTTCATAGGAACGAAGGCATCTAGGAAAACTACAATTCCAAAGAAAAGGAATTCTCAGGTTCATCATGTTGTTACTGTTGAGATGTAAAGGTGGCAGATTGGTCACCATTGTGTTTAATTCACAGATAACCTTTTGTAGCAGTAACATCCAGCTTACAAACTCCCCCAGTTTCCAAAAGCACTCCATACTCTTTCAGGAGCCAAAATTCAATTCTCCCTCATGTATTCCAGAGAACCTTCCACTTCCTCTGCAGCTGCCACAGTACAACTGTGGACAATGCACTCATGTACTGACAACACACAAATTTTCTGGGGAGAAAGGTCCATTTCCAGTGGGTCCTCGGGCGGCCTAAAGCAATGACATGTTCTATCAGATTTGTTTGTCTTGGCAAGGAATGGAGCAACCTTGTTCTTGAAAAAACCCCTACATTTAATTCTTCATCTATAAACAATTTTCATCAGTTCTTCCACCTGCAGTATATGTCTTTGTTTGGCAAACAGTGTGCAGTGTTTCTTGTTATACATGTCAAATCGTTCCTGTTCTGCATGAGCTATGATGACTTAAAGGACCGAAGCTTCATGTGGTGGAAGGAGTTTATTCCCTCCGAATCCAGCGGTGCTCTTATTGTTTAGTTTGGTCCACGATTTCCTTGCATTTCTCATAGCCTGTGATTGCAGAAAATGGGAACAATTAGGCAAAGCAGAACTCCTTGCCATTAGTGACACAGCAGTACACAAGCCAAGACACAGTCTAGCTAATGCCTTTTTACCTTCTGGAATAGTTTAAAGCAGGATGCAAAACGTTCTTCTAAAAATACACAAAGTCCTTTCTACTCTTTTTCCTATAAAGCTATGCCAAAAGCCCTGGGAAAGCCTTTGGACTCTTCAGCTAACATGCTCAAACGAAAACTGGGGGACTGGCAAAAGCCCACAACATAATTAGGACAATGCTGTGACTCAGCTTAACATCATGAAAAGCGAACACCTTTCACACCCCTCCCAGGTCTCACATATCTGTGCTGGAGTGAGATTAAAATCCACACGTCAGGATGCAGAGTAGGCTCTTCCCAAAACAACACTAGGTTGGCCCAGGTGGTCATGACCTGCCCAGTTTTTCACAAACTGACTTTCAAAGTGTCTCCATAGCTGCCTCTCGGTCTCGGAGACGTTGAAAATCTTTCTCAGCTTTTTCCAACGCAGACCAGATGTTGCACTGTGATAATTCTCTCATGGGCCTTTCCCATTTTGACTCTCCATCAGCTAGAGATCCAAAGAGACGTTACTTGAAAAAAACAGGAACCATAAAAGAGCCAGGAACTTATAAATTAAAACATAAACATTAATTTGTTTTTCAAGATGCAGATGTCTTTTGTCAGTTTGAGCCTTGATCTCTCCACCAGTTAAAGGCAACAGTTGTTCTGCAGAGGCATGCGCTGGAAATCAGCCAACGGGCATTAACTTTGGGTTCTGATTGAACTGGAGAAGATTTGAAACAGAAACACAGAATTAAAAGTTGTGATAGTAATTAATGGCTGATGCACGTTTTTAAATGGTTGTGACACAGAACTTAAAAAACTGTAGGACTATTGGACCTTTTGGACAAGCTGGAAGAGTTTCAAGCTGGCTTTGGTGACGGCAGGGACCTTCCTTACCTTGCCGATCTGTCTGTGCACAGGGACAAGGATCCATTCCTGAGGAAGTGAATTCCATGGTGGCAGTAGGGTTACAGCAGTGTGGCACCACCACAGCTCTGGAGAAAGAATCAGAGTGGTTCTGGCTGGCAGGGACCTCCAAAAGTCATCTAGTCAAATCCCCTCTGCAGTCAGCAGGGGTATCCTCATCTAGATCAAGCTGCCCAGAGCCCTTTCGAGCTTCACCTTGAATATCTCCAAGGATGGGGCCCCAACCCCTGCAACCACCAGGTGCAGGGCTGGAAGAGGAAGGGGCACAAGGCAGAGACAGTACAGGTGCAGAGTGGTGGAGCAGGCTGCTACCACAGACATAAAAACGCAACAAACTGTGTGCTTTAACTAACTATTCTGGTAAAAGGCTACAGTAACATTAATACTGTTCTTTAGTAACACAATGTTATTATCAGTATTAATGTTCTACAGCACTGTGTCCTTCTAGAAGTTAACTGCCAGTACAAAACACTGATCAATAAAACATGAACTTTGCTATGAAGGATTTGCTCTGCTGAGCTTGTAAAGAGGTAGAGCAAAACCTCTCCTCCTTTTGATTAAAGAGAAGAATTCTGGTGAAGCATAAGCCACCCCTCGGCAAAAACCTGCACTGCTGAAAATCAAGCATGGAGTACAATGCTCAAATTATATACCAAAACTGAAATTAAAATGTCATCATGGAGACACAAATGAAAGACAAGTCTTTCACATATTATCAAATCATAGAATTGTTAGGGTTGGAAGGGATGTCAAGGATCATCTAGCTCCAACCCCCCTGCCATGGGCAGGGATACCTCACACTACAGCAGGTTGCTCACAGCCACATCCAGCCTGGCCTTAAAAACCTCCAGGGATGAGGCTTTCACCACCTCCCTGGGCAACCTGTGCCAGTCTCTCACCACCCTCATGGGGAAGAACTTTGTCCTCACATCCAATCTGAATGTACCCATGTCTAGTTTTGTTCCGTTCCCCCCAGTCCTATCATTACCTATGAACACAAGTGCTCAGAGTTCAACTGCATACATTTGATTTTGTGGTAACAACACATCAAGCCTTGTTCTCAAATGGCCACTGAAAATTCCTTTTTTCTTTTTTTTTTTAATGCTAAATCACTTGATACCTAAGCATTATTACATCTGATAATATTTTTATATTATTTTTTTTGTGGTAACACAAATAGGGTATCAATGTTGTATCCATATCAATATTATACCAATATCAATATTGAGACACGCTCAAGTGTCTCAATATCCTTCTTAAACTGAGGGGCCCAGAACTGGACACAGTTCTTGAGTCCTGCGTCCAGTTCTGGGCCCCTCAGTTTAGGAAAGATGTTGAGTTGCTGGAATGTGTCCAGAGAAGGGCAACAAAGCTGAGGAGGGGTCTGGAGCACAGCCCTGTGAGGAGAGGCTGAGGGAGCTGGGGTTGCTTAGCCTGGAGAAGAGGAGGCTCAGGGAGACCTTATTGCTCTCTCCAACTCCCTGAAGGGAGGTTGTAGCCAGGTGGGGGTTGGTCTCTTCTCCCAGGCAACCAGCACCAGAACAAGAGGGCACAGTCTCAAGCTGTGCCAAGGGAAGTTTAGGCTGGAGGTGAGGAAGAATTATTCCCAGAAAGAGAGATTGGCCATTAGAATGTGCTGCTCAGGGAGGTGGTGGAGTCACCATCAGTGGAAGTGTTTAAAAAGAGACTGGATGAGGCACATAGTGCTGTGATTTAGTGCCATGGTTTAGTTGATTAGATGGTGTTAGATAGGTTGGACTTGATGATCTCAAAGGTCTTTTCCAACCTGGTTAATTCTGTATTCTGTAAAAGCATATGCTGATTTCTGCCCATGAAGGAAGCTCCCACATTGTCCAGCCACATGAAGACTGCCCAGTTTATTGCAAGGACTACCAAATATTTTCAAGTATTTCAAATCTCTGTTGAGCTGAAGGAGTTACTGGTTGGTTGTCCACAAGCTGGGGCTTCCACAACAGAGATCTTTGCATCTAAATTTAAGATCCTGAGGCAAAAGCCTTGAATGGCTTCAGAGTTGACAGGAACACTTCAAGCACATACTTTTAAATTCTGGCATGAGACCAGTCCTCACAAAAGCTGTAAAACAGCCCCAAACAATCCCTCAGGAAATCAAACCAGCAGGAAGTTATTTTACCTTGTCTTTAACTCTTGCACTGTGCTTATGAACAGCTTGTGAGTCAGAGCCGGTATGCACCATAAGAATCATCCTGGGTCTTGCAGAGATTCTGTAAGGAGCTTTTGTGGAAAAGTGTGCAGTGTAAAACACCAAATTAAGCGCATGTTATAAGACATTTCCTAAGCCAACACATAGCAACTCCACTGTTGGGAAGCCCCTCTTAAGATGACAACACTTTCAAGCAGAGACTTTCATGTCTCTCAGGATTAGATCAAACAACCAAAGCCCTGATCCCAAATCCTAACCCTAACCCAAATCCCAAGATCAACCCGTAGTCCTAACACTAACTCCTAACACACTCTAATGCTAACCCCAATCTAATGTCCTAAACCTAAGGCAAACCCTAATGGCCTAACCCTCACACATTAACCTTATCCCTCATGGCCTAAATCTAACCTTTACCCTAATGGGCTAAATGCTAACCATAACCTAATCATGATCCTAATGGCCTAACCCTGTCTCTGAAGACCTAATCCTAAGTGTAACCCTAACCACATCCCCAACATTAATCGTAGCCTTGCCTAACCCTAACCTTAACCCAAGTCTTACCCTAAGCCTGAGCTATCCCTAATAGAACCCTAACCTTCACCTTCAATGCTAATCCTAACACTAACCTAACCCCTAATAGTAACCCCTAAAATGAACCCCTAACCCTTCTGCACCAGCCCTATAGAGGTATGCATTTCCATGTTCTAAAATCCTTTATATACTATAGTAGATAAAGGCTTTTTTGTTTTTAAATTACTTTTAAGTATAAATGAACATATGTTTTCCGTATCTATAGTATAATAAGAACTTTTTTCTCTGTTTAACTCCTCACATTAATACAGACAGGTTTAAATACTTAATTTCAGAGCACCTAGACGCTAGGCAGCAGGACTCCGCACTGAGGCGGCGGCGCAGGCGGCTGCAGAACTGCAATCCCGGCAATTAAACACAGGATGGCAGCACTGAGCCCTGACGGACGGGGCGTCACACAGCCGCGGCAGACCTGCAGTGCCGACAGCTAAACACCCGGTGGCAGCACTGAGCACCGACGCGGCATCTGTTCCCTAGAGGAGCGGGGACAGCAGCTCAGCTCCTTTGGCTGCCTCCTTCAGACACTGCGACACTTACCTGCGCCCCCTTTCCACTAACACAGCGGAAATTCAGCACTCGCCTGGCTCTGATCTCCAGAGGCTTTGGAGTGAGGCGCTTGGGGGAGTTTCTGTGCCAGGGTGGTAGTTCCGATACACCTGTGCATCCCTACAGGGGAAAGTTTGGGGGAACCGGCCCCAAAATCAGGACGGGAAAAGGGGTAAAAGGTGAAGTGGGGGCTTTTGAAAGTGTTTCTTTATCTGGGATAGAGGCATACTTGGAGGGAAGGGTGGAGGTTTTAAATCCTTGCTAAAAATAGTGTTCATAGGCATTTTAGAAACGTATACTTAACATGTACACTCAGGTCTCCATTGACACATAAAGGTATTAAAGGAACTATATCAATAAATATCATATATACTATTTAATATACTACCTGTTTAGACTGTTCTATGTTGTCACTTCAATACTCAAGTCTAAATAGAGGAGGCTAAAGAGATACCTACTTCCAATCAGATCTTAAGAGTAAATTCTCTGTTTACACTTACTTATAATCTCTAGGCTTAGATTTACTATGGAACACAGGAAGTGCAGAGGGCTCTATTCTGAGTTTTTTTCCTACTTAAAATAAAAAAGGAAGCTAGAGATGAAGCAACTTCAAAGTCCAGTATTTTTTTCATGCATATATATATATATATACAAACACAAGTAATTGTTATACTGTAAACCCCTGCATCTCTCTTCATTAGGATTTTTGAATAGTCTAAAAGCCTTTACATAATACAGCAGATATGGGGGGAGGGGTGTGGAGGTATTTTCAAATCCCTTTTAATATATATAAATTAACACAATTTTCCAATATATATATATAAAAAATGAAAGATTTTTATTTCAACATTTAGAGCTTCAAACATTTTTGAATCCCCCTCCAAGAATTTTCAAGCATTTCAGTCGTGCAGTACTGCGAGCACCCTTTTGGGGGGACGCCCCCATCCCACACTCACCTGCTCCTCTGCTGCATCATCATCACCACCTCCTCCAAGTAGCATCGTCACTGCACCCAGAACACCCCACTCCTTTTTACTCACCCCCACCCCCAAAAGGCACAAAATGAGGGAATCTGTCCAGCCACCAGCTCATTACTACAAGTTATATATGTACACATCCCCCTCCCTGCAAAAGGAGAGCTCTGCTAGAGAAATAAAGGACAGGGTGGCCCCCTCAAATGACGTCAGCCCCCACAGCCCCTGTCCCGCAGGCTGGTGGCTGCCCCACAGTGGGCAGTGTGCTAGCGGACAGTGCCATGTCTCTTGCTCAGGCTTTCAACATCCTCTCATTTTTGGTTTGGAACCCATACTACTTAGAAGGCAACCATCAGTCACACGTGACAGGCAGGGCTAACATTTGGTGACTTTCTGGCCCTGCTAGGCAGGAATATTTTGTTCTTTGTGGTCCTTCTCTCCACCTTTCACATACTCACCCGAAAGGTTTCCTCTGCTTGCTTTCCAGCACACCAACCAGGGGTCAAGGACATGAGGACTGTTTTGTCTGTGGTGTCAAAATGCCTCTCCCCTCAGCTGCCCTGGGGACACTGTACATGGAGAGAGGCCTTCGGGCAGAGTTCTGATAGACTGTGTGCAGCCAGAGGCTCTGCAGTAAGGTGGAAATGCTCTGACAGGGTCAGGTCTCCCACGTCACCACCTCTGGGACTGTTCTTTCTGGTGCTGTGGTGGCTGACCCCACAGGGAAATCTGCACCCTGCTCAATGTCTGAAACTTATTTCCCTTTCCCTCAGGTTTTTCTTGCTAAGAAATCTGAACACAAACAGCTCTGCTGCCATGATCCTCACTGAGGCAGAGAACATGTTTTGTATTACTGATGCATGTAAGGCTTTAATAGAGAGGACTTGTGGTTAATAGCTCAAATGAATGAAAAGATTTTAGGTAAAAAACCCCAGTGTGCATACTGCAACTGTTTTTTCTGTTGCACTGGTATCTTCACAAGAGCAGATGTCCATAAAAACCTCACCAACCTGTACCTATGCATGGTTATAAATTAGATTGTGCACTGTTGGGTATTACTAATTTTATAGATACATCCATAATGACTTTCATACACACACAAACATATCTATACTGAAAAGAAATATGTAACAACTCCTGGCCAGAGTTGGCTAGCAAGAAGGGAGGAAAGCTAAATTCCTCCAAGATGGAATAAATGGCCATATTTTTAAGTACAACCCATGAAGCTGAACCCATGAAAAAAAAAAAAAAAAATCAAGGCAGAAGGATATTCAACTTGATATTGATTTCCAGATACTCACTTTCTAAACAAAACCCATGGGTGACTACCATAGTAATTATTCATAGTCATTACTGTGTTACAAAAGAAAAGCCATGGCTGCCCAGTGCTGGAAAGGAAGCAGTCCTGGACTGCCTATATCATAGAATGGTCTGGGTTGGAAGGGAACTCCAAAGGTCACCTATCCAACCCCCTCTGCAGTCAGCAGGGGCATCCTCAACTAGATCAGGTTGCCCAGAGCCCTGCCAAGCCTCACCTTGAGTATGTTCAGGAATGGGCCCTCAACTACTTCCCTGGATAACCTGTTCCAGTGCTCCACTACCCTCATGGTAAAGAATGTGGCTGAGGTATAATGACTGAGAGCTAGAAGATTCCTTGAGTAGGTAACAACAGGATTTACAGAACCAACCAGGTTGGAAAAGACCTTCAAGATCATTAAGTCCAACCTATCACCCAACACCATCTAATCAGCTAAACCATGGCAGTGAGTGCCTCATCCAGGCTCTTTTTAAACACTTCACTGACGGTGACTCCACCACCTTCCCGGGCAGCCCATTCCAATGGCCAGTCTCTCTTTCTGTGATTTCTGATTTGCGTCTGTAGATGCATGTTCAACAGTGCAAGTAGAGCTCACCTATGCAAGACAAATGGACCATGATTCAAAACCTGCCTTTTATTTAGGCAAGAGCTTTAGTTTCTGATGTAAGAGCTGTAATACCAGGTACCTCATCTGAAACCCACTAAATATCATGCAACTGTTTTGTCTCCAAAATAATGAAAGGGATGTAGTTCATTCTCAAAAACAATTGTGTTCCCCATACCAAGTAAATGCTTTTATTTCAGGTATATTCTGGGGGAGGGGGATAAAAGCCAAACCATGAAGGGCATGGTCTTTCAGTAGGAAGTGTAATTTAGACTGAGAATTAAGAATTTAAACATGTGAAATGCACTGTTTTCTAACACCATGGGGGAAAAAAATAGCATCATCTTGCAGTGCTGAAAGCCAGAGCAACAGCCCACGTTACACATCACTGCTGCTCATCGTTTTCTGCAGCTGCAGCACAGCTCTCCTCGTACTTTTTCTTCAGGCCCCTCAAATAGATGCGCAAACTGTCCGGATCCAGGCGAGAATTTCTGGCAGTCTGAACCAGCCTCACTGCTAAGTGGTAGATGGCTCTCTGTTTCATCATCTCAGGAGTGCTTTTCTGCCTGTGCTGTTCTTAAAAACATATACTTGCATTAAAATCTTAAATCAATGGTGTTCTATTATTAAAACACTTAACACTAGCTACATTCCAGCCTCTGTCTTATCTCCTGATTCTTGGTTTGTACATGAACTTGACATCCAATACTCCTTTCCCCCAGGGATTGCTTTGTGTCATGATTTCACTATCACCTGTTCGAATGACTTCCAGAAATACAAATCACAGAATCAACCAGGTTGGAAAAGACCTCAGAGATCATCAAGTCCAACCTATTACCTAATACCCAACACCTCATGACTAACTAAACCATGGCTTCAAGTGCCACATCTAATCCAACACCTCCAGGGATTTGAACCACCTCCCTGGGCAGCACATCCCAATGGCAAATTACTCTTTTTGGGAAGAATTTTCTCCTCACCTCCAGCCTAAACTTCCCCTGGCACAGCTTGAGACTGTGTCCTCTTGTTCTGGTGCTGGTTGCCTGGGAGAAGAGACCAACCCCCACCTGGCCACAACCTCCTTTTGGGTAGCTGCAGACAGCAAGAAGGTCTCCCCTGAGCCTCCTCTTCTCCAAGCTAAGCAATCCCAGCTCCCTCAGCCTCTCCTCACAGGGCTGTGCTCCAGACCTCCCCCCAGCCTCGCTGCCCTGCTCTGGACACATTCAAGTATCTCAATGTCCTTCTTAAACTGAGGAGCCCAGAACTGGACACAGAAATCTATTCTGATAGAACTAGGCAGTACTTATCATATAGCCTTTCAGAAGCTGAAAATACATTTCAGTCTTACAAAATGTAGGAATTATATAACTGGATAATATTTCCAGTACATACCAGAATTTGCTTTGCAACATGACTTGTGATTTCCTTTGCATCCAAAACTACAGACGATGGGAGGGAGGAAACTTCTGCAGCTTTTAATCCTGAACACAGAGAACACAAACCAAGATGTAATTTTATCCCCCTGCCTTCCACACTGTCTTTGCCAGAATTAGCTCAGCCTCTTTTTTAAAGGGTAAATTTCCATTTTTATTGAAGCAATTTTAATGTATTTTCTCTGAATTTTTAAAAATCAGAACAAAACAACAAACCATTATGGCTTTGAGGGTCTACTTTGGTGTAACACTACCTCTAAGATGCACTTCCACATGAAGTTACTGATGCTTGTACTGCCACTGGACAAGGTAAGACACATTAGAGGCCAAAGGGGAAAAGAGGGCACAGTGATGTTGGCAGCTTTCTATGTTTACTTTCTTAGTTTGGCAGGGCAGAGAATACTGAAGGGGCACTACATGTGCTCTCAGTTAAATCCTGATGTGCTGTGGATATGGATGTCATGTGTCAACTTCAGAGAGTCTGACAGTTACTCAGAGAAAGAAAGAGATGTAAAATCTCTCTGTTTTTTTTTTTACTGTTTCCTTTGCCTGTAACCCTGGCTGTTCTGAGGAAATTCTGGCTTTCATCAGGTGCTTTAAGACTGTAGGGTTAAACATCAAAAAAGGTCAAGAGAGCCTTCACACTCTCTCAGAATCTAACTTTGCTCCTGTTAATGTAAAGCCAAGATACTCACACTGAGTTACTAAAGGTCTCCTGTTCTCTGAGAGCACTAAACATATAATTTTACTGAGTCAGTGTAAAATCTGAAATTGAACTTGTGCTGCCCAAGGGAAGGAAACTTACTCTGAAACTCTGATAAAGAAACATTTTAAAGTCCAGTTAATTGAAGCTTGACTGGAAAAATCAGTAATCTTCAGTTACCCCTAGTCTGCAAAAGTTATGTGCAGCTCATTTCCTACTGATTAAATGTCACCTCAATCAAGGATCCCACTTCAGAATGTAATATTTGGATACAGGGGACTTCTTGCTGACACTCCTCATGTTGATCCATAATTCAAAACACTGATTTATTCCAAAGCAGTTTATTCCTTGTAAAACTCCTGACACTCACTTCATGTTGATCCATAATCCATCAATCCCTTCACAAGCATGAACTTCTTCCTAACATCCAGTCTAAATTTATTCCAAAGCTACAACCTCCCTTCAGGTAGTTGTAAAGAATAAGAACCCCTCAGTCTCTTTCTCCAGGCTAAGCAAACAATGATGCCCTTCTCTCAAAATCATCCTTCCTAAACTGAGGGGCCCAGAACTGGACACAGGACTAACCAAAGCAGAGTAAAACTCCTGCTCACTGTTTTGCAAGCCAGGAATTGGCCTTCCTGGCTGCCTGGGAAAGGCTCATGTTCAGGTACCCCCAGTCCTCTTGGCCACTCTCCAGCCACTCTGACCCCATCAACAAGGGCACTTGGATGTGTTAAATCTCATGCCATTGGACTCTGCCCATCTGTCCAGCCTGTCCCTCTGCAAACTGCAAATCAACTGCTGCCCCCAGGTCATTACTTGATGGCCCTCATCCAGATCATCAATAAAGATGTTGAAGAGCATGGGGCCCAGTACTTTCACAGGCCACCAGCTGGACAATCCTTCCAGCCAGGCATTGCCATTTAACGGTGTTTCTCCAGAACTTCCCCACATCCACCAGGCGGGTCACCTGATCTTCCACAGCCCCTCCTAAATCCACATTAAATCATCGCCTCATGAGTTCCATAATCTTGCCTGGCACTGCTGACAGGCCTATAATTCCCTGGCTCTTCAAGATGGATCCAGTCTTCTGGGAGAATGCTGAAAAATGATGGAAAGTGGCTTGGACAGCTCATCTTGCAATCTCAGAAGGATGGACCTCTGGAGATCTAATCAACAAGGGCCAAGCTGCTGCAACTGATAGGTCATTACTTGTGGCCAGTTTCACACAACACAAGCATTGCCATTTAAGTTTCTCCAGACCATTAAATCATAATCTAGCATAGGCCACACAGGACCATATAATCTAGCATAGCAGGAGCACATCCAAACAAGTCTTGAATGTCTCCAGAGAAGAAGACACCACAACCTCTGCAGGGTGCCTGTTCCAGGGCTCTGCAACTCATACAGTGAGTTCTTCCTCATGTAGAGGTGAAACTTCCTGTGCTGTAGTTTACATCCACTGACCCTTGTCCTATCACAAGGTGCAAGTGAGAAGAGGCTGTCCCCTCACACTTGACACCCAGCCCTCAGATATTTGTATGCATTTATCATATCCCCTCTCAGTCTTCTCCTCTCCTGACTAAAAAGCCTCAAGTTCATCTCATTCAAAAAAGCCCCAGATGGGTTCATCTCATTCAAATTGAGGTCAGTCAAGTAGCTACCAACATCACTAAAATGCTTTTTTTCCACTGTGAAGTTTGATTTTAGTTCTTCACACTACCCCAAACTGCTTTCTCACCATGTGGTTACTTAAAACACACAAATATTTGCAACACATTAGAGGTCTGTAGTTACTACTCTGTGAAAGAGATACACACTCAGCAGAAATCTGCTTAGTAACTGAAACAGTATCTTACATAATCTTTACTGAGTTACAGTGGAATCCATTACCATAGTTCTTTTCCTCTGTATATCCTTTGGAGAGTGTGTAAGTGTAGGCAATTTTCTCTTGATTTCCTGCACTGCTTCTCACGTGCTGCACTTCAAAATGGTAGTTTTCCACATTGGGATATAAAGCATCTATATGACACAGTTCCAGGAAATGTGTAGCAAACAATGTAAATGCCTAAAACATGGAAATGAGAAAGACAATTTCTTGTGGAAACGACCCTGGAAGACATTGCAATCAGTAAGAAAAATTATCTCACAGATGCCCAGGGCTTCCTACCAACTACTGAAAAGCTGTCTTTGAATTACCAAAGCAAATGAAAACCTTTTAAGTGATGAGTTCTGCCATTGGTACGGATCACAGAATCAAAACGTGGTGGGGGTTGGAAGGGACCTCTTGAAATCATCCAGTCCGACCTCCCTGCTAAAATAAGGCCACCCAGAGCAGCCTGCACAGGGTGCCTTTCCCAACTGGTGACTCTCCCACTCTTTTCTTGATCAAAGGAAACAAACATCAGAAGTAACAGGACATTCACATGATGCAGTAACAAAAGATGGGAGAAGCAGCAGAAAGGAGGGACCTTCAGAGTGATGGTATTTGCCTTCCTGAGTCCCTGTCACACCCTGGAGCCCTGCTGTCCAGGGATGGCTGAACACCTTCCTGCCCATGGGAAGTGATGAAGGAATTCCTTATTTCGCTTCACTTTCCCTGCTAAACTGCCTTTATCTCAACCCACAACTTTGTGCACTTTTACCTTTCCATTTCCCTCCCTGAGGAGTGAGCAAGCAGCTGGGTGGGCCTTGGCTGCCTGCTAAGCTTACATCACATTGATCAGTGACAGAAGCCCGGTTTATGTCAGTGTCTTCTCTCTCACTGTGATTTTTACAGTTTACTGGCTATGAAAAATACCACATTTAGACAAGAAATCTCTCTAAGACCGAAGTCAAATTTAAAGAAAATAATGCATTTATTTTCAGTATGACAAAATAACTCTAGAGCTTAAAGTTTTCATTCAAAACAGAATTACCTTTGAATTCAGCAGATATTCACAAACAGCATAACAAATGCCAATCCCTTCTTCAGCACTGGTACCTCTGCCAAGTTCATCAATGATGATCAGTGACTTGTCATTAGCATTTTGAATGATGTAGGTTATCTAGGAAAATATTTCATGTCTTAGCATTTCTACAAATGCTTTTTAAAAAAACCCAACTTCATAGGAATATTTTGTGTTACTCAGATACAGAATTAACCAGGTTGGAAAAGACCTTGGAGATCATCGAGTCCAACCTATCACCTAACACCATCTAATCAACTCAACCATGGCACCAAGTGCCTCATACAGGCTCTTCTTAAACTCCACCACCTCCCTGGGCAGCACATTCCAATGGCCAATCTCTCTTGCTGGGAAGAATTTCTTCCTAACATCCAGCCTAAACCTCCCCTGGCACAGGTTGCCTGGGAGAAGAGACCAACCTTGGCTGGCTACAACCAAGATGAAACAATGCAGAAACTAAAAGGAAAAATACTGATCTTACCAGATCCACTAATTTTACCTTTTCACAGCTTTCAAAGAGTTGTCAGTTCTAACCAAAGACTCATACTACATCATTCTCTTTTCCACTGAACTACAAAGTTCCCTCAAAATCATACCAGTTTGGGAGAGAGAACCAAGTGTTCTCAGACTCCTACAAATAATCATTTAAGGCCTCAGAAACAACAAAATGTTGGAGCTACTGCCCAACAGAGCACTGGTTTGTATTCAAATGGAGGTATTTTTTTTTAAGATCACAGAAACATTCAGGTTGGAAAAGACCCTCAGGATCACCAAGTCCAACTGATAACCCTACTCTACAAGTTTCACCCTTAAACCATGTCCCCAAGCTCCACATCCAAATGACCTTTAAACACATCCAGTGTTATTCCAGGGGTATTCCCGAGTTTGTGTGGTTTCTCATCAAGGTAACAAATGAAAGCTGAACTTCTGCCTACGTTTCAAAGTATACTCTTTCAGTAGAAATACACTAGTGCAGTTTCAATTATCTTAGCAGTAAAAATGGGCCTTGGATTAGCTATGCTTAATACCTCTTTCATTTCCTTCATGAATGTTGATGCATTTGTTTCTATGTCATCATCCATACCGATTCTGGTAAAAATCTGTTCTGCAATGCGAAAAGAACAATACTCTGCTGGGACATAAGAACCTACAAAACAGGCAGAATCATAGTATCAGTCAGGGTTGGAAGGGACCACAAGGATTATCTAGTTCCAACCCCCCTGCCACGGGCAGGGACACCCCACACTAGATCAGGCTGGCCAGAGCCTCATCCAGCCTGGTCTTAAACACCTCCAGAGATGGGGCCTCAACCACCTCCCTGGACAACCCATTCCAGGGTTTCACCACACTCATGGTGAAGAGTAAGTAAAAGATGAGTTTTCTCCTATTAGTGTGACAAATATCAATTTGCCTGAATACATCAATGGGCAGGAAAAAAAAACCCAAATAAACCAGTTTTACAGTTGCTCTTTACACACTGTAGAGAATTCATCTCATTCTATGAAAGTTTCATAACATGAAGTTCTACTTGGTAAGAAAAAAATATTATACAGATGCTGTAATTAAATAAGCTTTTCAGTAAAAGCTTAGGAAATCATGTCTGAAGCTGTGTACCAGCCTCAAGGGATGCAGAAGTGAGAACACTAGGATTAATTTAGATTTCTGTAGCCACTGAGTTACTAATGCTGAGGAATCTGAGTTGCCCCAAATGAAGATTATATTGGATTACACTTATCAGACTCTGAGGCTTATTGCATAGAAAAGAACAAGAAACCTGAAGAAAGGCTTTACAGTCTACTTTATTCATATTAAATTCATGTTTTTGAGAGAAATTCTGAAGAACTTGCAGTTGCTAGGGACTGCCCTCAAAAACACATGGTGGATAAATTTTATTCTCCACTGTAAGTAGTCTCATTCTAGTAGGTTTAGGGTCAGCCTGTCAAGACTTTTCCCCTGTGCTACTAACCATACCTTTCTCTTTAAGGTAAAAATCATGAGGAATTCAGAGCATAGGGAAGAGTCACAGTTAGACTGTACAAATATTTGGTTTACTTTTCTTATTTTAATGGCAGAACCTTGCAGCATTTATTACTACCTTTACCTGAAGTAGTTGCTTACTTCTCTGTTAATTCCCCTTAGCTGCAAGCATGTTTCTCTTCATAACGGATGCTCACTGGCTCCTTTTGGATGACTGACATATACACACGCTTGAAGATCACTGACTGTCCATCTAGCATGAAGTACTAGATTGGGGTAAGGTGCTCCTAAGAATTCAGGTGCACCACCCTGCTTCTAAAGGCAGACTAGGAAGGCTCCCAGACACAGAGAGCCCCCTAAGTTTCCAGTGGCACACCCAGAACCTCGAAGTGACCTCTGCCACAAACACTATTAGGAGCAAACAAACTAAAAATCACCTGGTTCTATTTAGACAGAATCTTATTCTAGAAACCAAATCATTCCACCTTGTGAATATTTTTAACTAGAAAACAATAAAAGTGCTGCAGAAGACTGCCAATACTGCACACCCTTACTCACCAATCTGTGCCATAATTTGACAGAGAGCAATCTGCTTTAGGTATGTCGATTTTCCACTCATATTTGGTCCTGTAATAATGACAAAATTGTTGCCCTCTGTCAGATAGGTGTTGTTAGACACAGGTTTTTCCACAGCTATCTTTTCAAGAATGGGATGCCAGCCCTGTTTGATTGCTAAAGTATCCGTGAATTCTGGACGAACTGCATGAGAAAAGGGACACACAATATTCCAGAGTTAGTATGGAAGTCTTCACATTACTCACAGTATCACAGTATCACAGTATAACCAAGGTTGGAAGAGACCCCAAGGATCATCAAGTCCAACCCGTCCCAACAGACCTCACAACTAGACCATGGCACCAAGTGCCATGTCCAGTCTCCTCTTGAACACCTCCAGGGACGGTGACTCCACCACCTCCCCAGGCAGCCCATTCCAATGACAAATGACTCGCTCAGTGAAGAACTTGCTCCTCACCTCGAGTCTAAACCTCCCCCTGGCACAGCTTGAGACTGTGTCCCCTTGTTCTGGTGCTGGTTGCCTGGGAGAAGAGACCAACCCCCTCCTGTCCACAACCACCCTTCAGGTAGTTGTAGAGGGCAAAGAGGTCACCCCTGGTCCTTCTCTTCTCCAGGCTAAAACTCAACTGCTCAACTGCTACATTTCAAATGAAAGTAATTCTTGCAGAGCAGAAATTAAACTCAGTCAAAATCTGACTCCCTGATCTTCACTTTCCTGTAGTGAGCAGGCCTAGCATGCAGCACTTGGAAAGAAGTAGCAGCTGCTTTCAGGTGACGAACTCTTCCCTTCTAAATTAACTGCTGTGTTTGTCTTCTGCAGTAAGTAGAGCTGCACTCCAGTAATAAAGGAAAATACAAAGAGCCACACTTGACAAGTAATTAAAGCAGAAAACCAGTTAGCCAGTTTCACGGTTAATATATTTTTAATACTTTATTTTTATATTGCTAGAAGCATATAAAGTACAGGAACCATGAACTCTGTTACTACTACAGAGGTATCTTCTTACATCAGTACAGGAAATGACAAAGTAGCATTCCTTCTACTTTTGTTGTATTTTATCATACTGATTATTTGGGTGCATACTATGCCTACACAGATCCATTTGATACTGGGACTAATCTATGTGCACTTCTGTTCTTTTGTGAGCCTATTCCATATTCCTCTTTGTCTGCCTCAATGGCAGTACCCCAGGCTAACAAAGTGTTGTTAAATTTGGTCTGCTTAAATGAAGCAGCCTTCAGGAATGAAGTGCCCAGTTTCTGTATGGAAACCTTGGGGAGTTCTAACTATCTTGTGTAGATTTTAGTCAGGTAGTAATTTAGATGAGAGAATCAAGTGGCAAAGAGGACTAAAAACTACAAATGACAGTCCATTTCTTTTGGTGAATATGCATTCACCCTTGGCTGTGCGAACTGCAGGTGTGTATTTATAGTTTTAGTCTTATCACTGCTGCTGAAGAAAACTTGTACAGATCAGTTCCTGGTTCAGTTTCACATCAATTAATCTGCTCTGACTGGAATCATCAGCACATGAAGATTCACAGTCCATACTGCAAAGTAAACTGGTTCTGCTCATGAACTGGAAATTACATAGCAACATCAGTGATGATGAGCATATAAAGCTCTAATGATGGCTTCCAGACCAGATTTAGCATTGTGCTGTAGATAAGAAGCTCAGACCAATGTGAATTGAAGACAATATGATCATTTGTACATTACAGGACTGGACTAGGGAAGCAGGATGAATGTGCAGGTAAACACACAATCCTGGAATCCTTAGAAGACTCTGCTTCCAAAATGTCTAACAGTGCTACAGAAATTGAAGCAGATAAACAGATAGGTATTTTGGTTTACAGGATATACGTACTGTTGATCTGTTTATGTTGTCTTGTGCCATTTGAGACCAGAAGTGTGAACTCGGAACGTTCACAGATTTTGTGCTTTTGAATAAAATGT
Source organism: Picus viridis (assembly GCA_033816785.1). Taxonomy (NCBI): domain Eukaryota; kingdom Metazoa; phylum Chordata; class Aves; order Piciformes; family Picidae; genus Picus; species Picus viridis. The sequence goes on from CM066588.1 coordinate 35,421,014, forward strand.
GTTTAAACTGGCCATCTTCTGAAGATTGGCTGTGAAGACTTACAGCAGCTAACTGGCTGAATGGAATGTCAATGAACAGAAAAGAACGTCAGCGCAAAACTGGAAAGCACAGACCAGAGACACTTACCTGAAGCCTGCTGAGATCCAGGAAAAGAAATACAATACAATACACCAGGTTGAAAGAGACCTTCAAGATCATCCTGTCCAACCCAACAACCAATCCAACCCACCTAAACAACTAAACCATGGCACCAAGCACCCCATCAAGTCTCCTCCTGAACACCTCCAATGAAGGTGACTCCACCACCTCCCCGGGCAGCCCATTCCAATGGGCAATCACTCTCTCTGTGTGGAACTTCTTCCTACATCCACATCCAGCCTAAACCTGCCCTGGCACAGCCTGAGACTGTGTCCTTTGTTCTGGTACTGGCTGCCTGGGAGGAAGAGACCAACCATCTGGCCTGTCTACAACCTCCCTTCAGGTAGTTGTGCAGATGAGCAATAAGGTCACCCCTCAGTCTCCTCTTCTCCAGGCTAAGCAACCCCAGCTCCCTCAGCCTTTCCTCACAGGGCTTGTGTTCCAAACCCCTCACCAACTTTGTTGCCCTTCTCTGGACACGTTCCAGCAAGTCAACATAACAGCCTAGATATTCTCCCACAGGAGGGTCCTTATCTGACTCATGATGGAGTCAAACAAGAAGCTTACCATAATCAGAAAGAGTGCAGGCATGGGCAAATGCAAGCAGCATGTCCAGCATTGACACGATGTCAGATAGTTTGTAGAGACAGTGGATGTGCTCGTAGATCTCATTCAGCAGCTTACACACTATCCTGGAGTAAGACACAATGCTTGCTGTCACTTCATATAGCTTACAGAGATAAAACAAGTTCATAATGTTCATACTGCATACATTAGGACAGGAGGTTCCCTGCAAAATGCAACAGTCTCTGCCAAATGCAAGCAAATATCTACAGCTCTATTAAGCAAATTAAGATCTTATACCATCAGCTCAGATCAAAGAGCTCAAAGAGTAATAGTTCTCAAGAAAGCTTCACAAAGACAGTGAACTACAAATATAGCTATGGAATCAATTATTTTTATTAATACATCAAATGTGACTATAATTCCCTCAGGCCTTTAAACTAATGCAGCCCCACATGGTTTCTAGAAAGAATTCCCATAAAAATTACATGCAACATTACACTTCATAAGCCTTCTGAAATAGACAGCAGAGCACCATGCCTTGCAGGAAGGACAAAACACAGGAATAGACAGTTCTACAGTAAATGCAAGAACTGATTAAAAGTAGCAATTCTGCGTTACAAAACTAATGCATTCATCGTCTCATTTTGTGTAGGTAATTCACCTATAAAAATGTAATAAATATGATGGCCACCCTTATGAATAAATGCCTATACATTTGTAATCATGCTTAACACAATACACACATTGAGAGGGGGTTTTGCCTCAGTAAGCAGATTTGATCAGTGCTGCTTTGGATTGTTTCTCTAAACAGCCATTAAGAGAAAGATAGCACCAATAAAAACATGTAAAGAGTTGTTAAGTGAACAAAGTACATGTACTCAGCAAACATTAAAGTTTTAAATGGTCTTACAAGTAGGTCATGTGATATATTTCTCTCAGGCACTCCTGACATCTTTCATTCATTTTTATCAAGTCTGGTGAAGTGAAGCTGTATGTGTTTTTCATTTTAGTGATCTACAAGGAATTCAAACAAACAGTAAGAACTTGCCATATTATCAGAACCAAGAACAGGCTCTATAGAGCAAACTGGGAAACAATGCAGGGAAGGGAAGTGGAAATAATGCCTGGTTTCATTTTTCCTCTATCAATTTTTATGACAAATACATAAGAGAATGCAGTTCTCTGCAAGACAAATGTGATCACACACAACACAACTACCCGTTAATCGCATGTCTCAGACTCTATTACATGTTACTAGAAACAGGGTGGTTAGAAAAACACACCAATTATATCTTCATTTACTTCCAGGTATCTTCACTGAAATGATCTTAACTGTTGATTAGATTACTGTATAATTGGTGTTTTATTGAGGTATTACACATTTTATACACATTAGGCATACAAAAACGTTAGGAGAAACCTCTCTCCTACAGCTACCTTTGTAAACTCTGAGGGAAGCTGGCCATTGGGTAGTGTCGAAGCATCGATATTCATCTGGATGAAAAACCCACGGGCAGAGCTGAAACTTGTTCTCATTGGGAGGTTGTACTTCTCTGCAAGCTGAGTTATCATACCTACACACCACAGATAAGGATTTGGCCTCAATTACAGACACTTATTCTGTGTTCATACATCTGTGTTGGCACAAGGAATGCTTTGCATGTCAGGTGAGTGAAATGACAAAAGGCCTTCAAGGTGAGTCTCCAAATCTGTAACAAATCTGGCTACATAAAGCTGGAGTGGTGGTGGTGGTGGGAAATCCAGTAAAGAATTATCTCAATTCAGGTGTCCTTTAAAGACAACTCATGCAGGTGATCATCTCCAGGTGGGCCTTACTATGGAAAGAGGAGTTTGCTCAAGCACCTAGCATCAATGTCTCATTAGTAGACAGAACACAAATCCTAGACTCTCGGTTCATAATCAGTTCATGATTCTAAGCAATATTTTTTTCCCCCAGGTAGAGAGTAATACTTTACATTTGTAATCCCCCCTTCAATCCATCTTGTTTCTAGTTGAGAAAATACCACATGTGGAAACTGTTAGATGTCAGGAGAATATGGACTGTTAAATCATGGGGATTCTGAATGCCGCAGAGAGCACAGCAGTATGGTACACTCTTGTGAGAATAAAGGATGGAGTTACTTAGTGGTGCTTCCCTGCTACTCATTACTCTGAGCTTGTTTCAGCTCTCATGTTTCAACTACTTACAATGTAGACCAGCAACTTAGGACATTCTGGGTATAGAATCATAGTATGATTGGAGCTGGAAGGCACTTTTGAAGATCATAGAATCGTTTTGATTGGAAAAGACCTCCAAGATCATCGATTCCAACCATCAATCTAATACCACCATGGCCACTAAATCACGTCCCAGGGTGCCATGTTCACATGTTTCTTGAACACCTCCAGGGACAGTAACTCCACCACCTACCTGAGCAGCCTGTTCCAATGCCTGACCACTCATGCAGGAAAGAAATTTTTCCTAATATCCAACCTAACCTCCCCTGGTGCAACTTGAGGCTACTTCCTCACGTTCTATTACCTGATACTATGGAAAAGAGACCAACACCCACCTCACTACAACCTCCTTCCAAGAAATTGTAGAGATTAGTGAGGTCTACCTCAGCCTTTGCCAGACTAAATCCCAATTCCCTCAGATTATTTAGCACAAATACCTGCCATGTGCACAGATATATTTCACTAGATCAGGCAGCTCTAAGCCTCATCCAGCCCTCTCCAACAGGTCTGTTAAAAAGGGGTCCAGAGGAGGCCTCAAAGATCATCACAGGCCTGGAGCACCTCTGCTAAGAGGATAGGCTGAGAGAGTTGGGGGGGGGGGGGGGGGGGGACCTGAATAGGAGGAGAAAGACCTTTGAATATAGATACTTCTTATCTCCAGATTGAACAACCCCTACCCCTCCGTAGTTGAGGTGTTCCAGCTCTTGATTTTTTGTGGCCTCCTCTGGACCTTCTTCAAGAGGTCCATGTCTTTCCTGTGCTGATGACTCCTGAGCTGGATGTAGTACTCCAGATGGTGTAGAATCAATTCCCTTAACCTGCTGGTCACACATCTTTTTATGTATGCCAGGATACAAGTGGTTTTCTGGGCAGTGAGCACACATTCCCAGATCATGTCTAATTTTCTGTCCCTCAGTGTACCCAAGATCTCTGCAATCCAGTCATCCCACAGCCTATATTGATACTGAGAGCTGCCCTGACCTAGGTCCAGGGCCTTCTTGGACTTCAAGGAGGTTATTGTTTTGCTCTATTAATGATAAACAGGAAGGTTACTAAAGCACAGTAACAGTCATTATGCTATAATGCCTTTCATTCATATTAGCCAACTCTTAATATCTTAGCTAAAGAGTAGTCCACAGACAGATCAAGGCTGCTGAAAAAAATAAATAACAAAGAACTCAGTTTTTTTTAATTCAAAACAGATTTACCTGTTTTGTGCAGAAAATTTTAGCTGGAATAATTGTAACTAAAAAGTTCAAGTAACTTTTTTGGACTTCTAGGGGATAAGAAGCAACAGAGAGTGTTATATAGGGGGATAAGAAGCAACAGTGAGTGTTATATAGGGGGATAAGAAGCAACAGAGTTATACATGGTAATTAGGGATAAAGAGCAACACAGCATTGATAGATCATAATAAAAATGTAATTGTTCAACTTCATTAAAATGTAACAGTTTTCATGTACAAAAGGAGAATCTCAATACACATCTCAAAATTACTTCAGTTGCTTTTCAATGACTTTCAGTTTATACCAATACCAAACACTTCTCACCCAAGGTTATATCATAGAATCATAGAATCAGTCAGGGTTGGAAGGGACCACAAGGATCATCTTTCAAGCCATTTAGATCAGGCTGGCCAGAGCCTCGTCCAGCCTGGTCTTAAACACCTCCAGGGACTGGGCCTCAACCACCTCCCTGGACAACCCATTCCAGGGCTTTATATAGGAGCACATGGCTTCTACACACCAGGTGCAATGTACTTTGAGCTCCAAATGCATAGAAGTCTTGGTTTAGAAATACCTGCTATGTCATCAACAATTTCTGTGTATGTTCTACGTGTTATGTCAAGGAATTCACTGATGTTGGGCTTCACAGCATAGCATTTCTGAGTCCTCATATTCAAACATCCCTTCGAATACCTGGTTTCATCATTAATTACAGTTGTAATCTTTTCAAGTATAATTCCAAACCTGCAATCATAGTTGTGTTGCTTAATTAGCTGCATAATACAATTTTTATTTGCAATATCATCCCCCCCCCAAAAAAAAAAATCACAAATAAGAACATCACAAATAACTGAAGCAAATTATTTACCATTAAAACCAAACACTACATTTCAGGTCTATTTTCACCTCAGAATGATACCTGACTGTGCTCCTGTCTGCCCAAAGATAATCATTCAGACCTTTGGGAGGTATAAATTATTTCTCAAACATACAGGCAATAGCTGATTTTTGCATTCCCATGGGGACTTCAGGAAAACACTACTTCTCTGTTCTGAATTACTTGTGAAAACTAAAAATAAGACTGCAGCTCATCAGCGACTGCAGTATCCTCTCTAATGTTCTGACTTCTTCCCTTTGTTAGTTAAAAATTAGCATGTTTAACAAGAATCAGCTTTTACACCAAATCTTTGAGATATACCTATAACCAAACCCAAGCAAAGACACAGTATTTTTAGTCTTACATAAATGCTTAGGAAAGGTGACTTTCCAGTTAAAGAATGATCATAAATACCTTGTATCATCGAGAGAATTGTAGTAAGCCTTTAGCAGTGCTGTGTTACAGTTTCTTAAAGCAGCCTGTTGAAGATTAAAGCACAGATATGAAGTTACTCTTTTTGTAGCCCTTTTATAGGGCTTCCTTTCACAGCAGCTTGTCACCAGTTGCATAAGCAGCTCATGGGATCTCAGCAGTTTCAGTCCTATGTTTGTTATAATAGCAATTTTTCAGGCAATGGTATGGATCCAGTTCTTCAGAGTATTAGACTCAAATACATATTTTCAGCTTCCTTAAAAATAACAGACTGTATTGAGGTGCTGGAGTGGGTCTGGAGGGTCTTATGAGGAGAGGTTGAGGGAACTGGGATTAATTAGCCTGGAGGAGACTCAGTGGGGGACCTTATCACACTCTACAACTACCTGAAATGAAGCTGTAGTAAGGTGGGTGTTGGGCTCTTCTCCCAGGCAACTTATGACAACATGAGAGAGCACGGCCTGAAGCTGTGCCAGGGGAGGTTTAGGTTGGATGCTAGGAAGCAATTCCTCATGGAAAGGCTAATTAGGTGCTGGAATGTACTGCCCAGGAAGGTGGCAGAGTCACTGTCCCTGGAGGAATTTAAGGAAAGACTGGATGTGGTGCTTAATGACATGGTCTAGTTGATGTGGTGGTGTTAGGTCATAGGCTGGACTTGATGATCTCAGAGGTCTATTCCAGCCTCAATAATTCTGTGATTAAGGAAGATATAAAGTAGTGGGTTTTCATTTGACGATCCTTATCACTCCCTTCCAATTTGACATATTCTATTCTATGAAATTTAACAAACTGCACTCCATAAAGTTAAAACAGGCTGTACTTTAGAAACAAAAATACATGACAGAGCTTACTTTCAGAGGCTCCACAAGTTCTAGAGTATGCTTCAGGTAGATTAAATTAGTTATTTTCGATTCAGCAGCTTTGACCTGTGGAAAAATTTGACAAATAATGGAGATGTGTGTCTGTCTGCCTGCTTTAAAAAGTACTTAAGAAATATCAAAACTCATTATATCATGTTTTTACTTTTAATGAAAACTGACAAAGTGCTTTATAAGATCACTTTGACAACTGGAGTGTAACTGCATAAAAAGCTTACCTGAATCTTATGTCACCTACTGTGACAGTTTGCTTCTCAGCAGCTAATATGTTCATGTCTGCACTGATAATGACTGACTGAGAACACTGATAACCCAAACTGTGAAAACCTCATTGTCTGCACATATGCAGCTCTCAATCTGCAGTAGCATTATTCCATGTCTTTTTAAGGTGCAGGGTTTTTTTCCTCATTATATCAGGCATATTTATAGCTATCACATTTATATATTACATTTTACAGCCAAATAAGTGGTTATCTAAGCTGTATTTCAAAACATACTGTATCCTGCTTTGGAATCTGCACCAAAACTGAAAGTAGTTGTTCTGTATCCAGGAATTTTGAGATAACTGTAAAATAAAAGTAAACAGACCAGAAATTAAGCTGCAATTGTAACATTTTTTTTTCCCTTTTAATACACACTAATTCTTAGTGATACTTATGCTAATCTTTTTCTATCACCAGAAATTATTTACCAGGGTAAAAAATAGGTTAAAAATAGCTGCTATCTAAATTCTTTTGTTGTAATTACACTTACTGTAACTAAGCATGTGGTGATTATTGTATAGCTGGACACATATCATCAGTTCAGGGATATTCTTTTCGTTAGATGGAATCATATTTCTCTTATGATTAAGATTTCATGATCCAGTTTTGGGTGAACTAACTCAGACTCAGGTATAGTAGTTTTTATTTACATTTGTCTGGATCACTACATCTTATAAATCAATGTAAAAAAAAATATGCATACATAACATTAAATACATCAGTGATGCCTTTAAGTTACACATGTATACTTCCAACATAGTCCCTATCTAGCCATAAAGGTTAAGGAGACACACTCTAATTCTTTGACAAAAGCTATTAGGTCACTGACTTTATCCACTTTATCAGATAAATTCACTTCTCTTAGGAAATTACTTGAGAAAAATATCACTATTACAACAAAGATTACTTAAAAATATTTAAGTGCCACCAAACAAGTCACAAAAAAATACTTTTCAAACAGAGTCACACTGCATACTTTCACCATTTAGAAGAAAGTGTTTAACAATAAATATAGTATCATGTATTTAAAAAAATTAAGTGCACCTGCTTGAAGACCAAAAAAGAGCTCCTCATCCTGGAGTAATTCCTGGACACAGTCCAGTCTCGTGTTAATCGTTTCAGCATCAGCTAGTGGCTCCAGGATATTGGATCTAAGTCTTCGACTTCCACCTGGAGTTTTAGTGTAATTTAGGACACCAAAAAGAGTGTGGCCATTCCTTTGAAAACAAAATAGATGTGAAGAACAGACTGACAAAAAAAATATAAAGATGGTCAATGTAAAGTGATATTTTCAGGTGAGAGTATCCTACAAATTTGGGGCACGGTTTTGGGACGCTTAGCACATCCCTGTTTGCCACATATATTATATGAACTACAGTAGGTCAGGCAGTTGGCTAATTTAATGTAATTTAAGATAATGTTAGCTCTCATTGTATAATTTTCCAAAGTACAGAAATACATTTGTATTGAGTATTCTCATTTTTTGTAGTAGCACTTTATTCCTACTGCAGTGGTGCAGTCCGTATTTTCCTCTCAACTGAGCTAGTTAAGAACAAACCAAACTAACCCTGCAAAAGGAGACAAGTTACAATCTGAGATCAAACACTAATCTCACAATGTTTAATCAAAATACATTTCTGAAAAGGATTTAAAATACTTAGAAGCCCAAGAAAGAAATAAGCCTTGCTTTTGTTATTTGAAGAACTGGCTTACAGTGAATAGAAAACCCATGTAGCATACTTATGATTCATAAATATTAGCTTCATGTTCTTGGCTTTCAGGTTACACATCCCAAGGTCTCAGGCTTAAAGGTTGATTGCAACTGTTTAAAATAAACAGCCTGTAACTTTTCCATCTAATACATACCTAAAGAGTTTTAAAATACTGAAACCTTCAATGCTACTGGCTTGAAAAAATGCTAAATGGAAACACTGGAGTCAGACATATGCTAGAAAACAAAACTTGAATAGGAAGACATCGGATATAAAAATATAAACCAAAGAGCATAAAGATAGATGGACAAAGCCTACAGAGATTCCTGAAATACCAGGGTGTACAAGAACAAAACAATAGTCAAGAGAACTAAAAAGAGGGAAATTCACACTCGGTTTTACTAAGGACATATTTACAAGATGATGCAACTGATGAGAATACTTAAAGGGAAATCTACATCTGAATAGCATCCACGCTGTCTGCCTTAAAGCAACTGAAGGGTCATTTCCCTACACAATAAACGAGAGGCAAGTCCCCCAGAATCGATGGTGGTGCAAGAACTTGATGTGTTTCTGGTCTGTACGATTAACTGTTCCATGTCAACATCTGATACAAAGATATCTAACCAGGCCGTCATGGAAACAGCTGCCTGTGGCCCAAGTCAAACTGTCCACCGGTTAGCAAAAATTCTGCAGCAGTAACTCTTAAAATAAGAGACTTTTAAAGTAGTCTGCTATTACTCAGTTCCTCCTGTGAACTTCTTCCTCTCAAAACCCCCTGTGGAATTAGGAGCAGCTTGCAGCAAAATACTGCTCTGAGGGTATCAACCTTAGAGCGGCTGGCTCCTGCAGCTACAGGTGAAAGGATGGAGCAAGCAGGATAAAAAACTGGGGGCAGAGCATGACGGTAACAGAAAACAACTCAGTACCTCCCACCTCTGCAGAAATTATCTGACTGTACTTTGAGACTCTTTTTAAAAGACCTAAAAATGAGCAGTGGCAGAAGGGTAAGGAGGACTAATCCAGCTAAAGATGTTACTGCCCACAGCAGGGAGGTTGGAACTAGATCATCTGTGAAGGTCCTTTCCAATTCAAGCCATTGTATGAATGAATCTGTGACATCTCACCAAGTGGAAAGCTTTTATGAGTAATACTTGGAGAGAAACGAAACTCCAGGCTCCCCTTTTTGTATCAGAGTGATGAGTGGACTTCTCAACAGAGGGGACTCTCCTAACTTGGCAGGCAGCAAAGTGCAAGTTCCAGGTCATTCTTTGTCTAATTCAAAGCCTAACAGTCTTGAGAAGGTAAGCCTTGCAGCTTCTTCTGCATAGAAGGCAAGTAAAGGAAGCGCTCCAAGCACTGTTCTCATTGTGAAGACCTATGATGTACTCAAGTATCCCACTGCACATGACCATCACTACAGAAATTGTGGGCCAGTATTCCTCAAAAACAACCTTTCAAGTCTGGAGGGCTTATCATGTGTAAAATGAATAAAACCTAGGCATTTTCACCCAGCCTAAGCAGCTTCTCGCAGAAATGTTGCCTCTTTCATTTCACAGTCTGTGACACCTTGCATCAATACAACTTATCAGCTTGAGTAAAATGCAGACCTCAATGTAATGACGCCTATATATCACCTTTCCTGGGCTGGACATTTTGTGCTGAATTGTAATGCATTTCACTGTCCAAATGTTTTCTTTTAAAGGCTCTGAATGGTATACAAGTTCTATCATACAGAAATAAATATAAGGGTCAGCTCTTTGACATCAGTGCCAAGGAAACCTGTGAAATACATACAGAAGTGGAATTTGTAAGTTGAATTTTCTTACCGAGAATCTCTGTTATTAATTACGAGCTCAAGATTTTGTGCTGATGAGGAATCTATCATAGCTGTTTTCTCACTCCCCTGGAAACGCACCTTCAGTGATTTAGGAGCATAAACTGAATTTTGAATAAATTCAACATATTTTAGCAAAGCTGCAGCAGCTGCAAGACAGTAATACCTTGGAAAGAAACAATCTCTCATGAGTGTTGAGCAGTGCTATTGAAACACCACAAACCTCAAGCACTGCATGACAGAAATCACATTCATACGTCTGCCTGACAGCACTGCAAAAGCAGTGTGTTTTAAGTATGCACTAACCCACACACAGTGTGCACACACGCACACAAATCAAACTGTTGTATGTACATCTGACGCCCCACACTACATAGCTGCTATTATGAAGGTAGTTACATGTGGCTTGAAATTAATCATAGAATCATAGTATTGTTTGGGTTGGAAAAGGCCTCTAAGATCATCAACCTAACACCACCATGGCCATCAAACCATGTCCCCACGTGCCATGTCCATGCATTTCTTGGACGCCTCCGGGGATGGTGACTCCTGCATCTTCCTGGGCATTCCGTTGCAATGCCTGACCACTCTTGCAGAAAAGAAATTGATCCTTATCTCCAACCTAAGCCTCCCCTGGCACAATTTCAGGCCATTTCCTCTCATTCTCTTATCACCTGATACTAGGGAGAAGAGGCTGACTCCCACTTCACTCCAACCTCCCCTTTCAGGAGTTTTAGAGGGCAATGAGGTCTCCCCTCAGCCTCCTTTTCTCCAGACTTAATATAACAAGAGAGACTAAACAACGAAGAGCCAGCTCACCAAGTAGCACTGCTTAAAATTGTTGGTACAAGGAAAACACTTGCTGAGCCCAGAAAGAAAGGCAACCACAGCTGTGAAATTGTACCTTTTGGGGGAAAATGAAAAGGAGAAAGTGGAAAGCTGCAGAAAGGGGTGGGAATAGGGGAAAAAAAAAAAAAGTAATTCTGGAACAGGCTTTCCATTTCAGTTTCTAGACACCAGAAACACTGGAGGCCAAAATAAAAGAACAGCTCTAATTTTCTAACTTTTCCAACAAGTCATATACTTGTGTACTAAGTAAAAAGCTGTCAACAACTTATCTGGATACAGTACACTTTTTTCCTTACACATACTTGGACTGAACCTCCATGAGAATGGTACCAAATTCAGATGCACACAGCTGTTCTATGTACTCCAAACCCTTTGTTTCATTGAAGTACTTTCTTTGGACAGTTGTAAAAGTCACATTCTGTGAAGATGGGGGGAAAAAAGTCAAACAGTTTTTAAAGTTACACAGAATTTTTCATCAGGCAGGGTTATCTATTTTTCAAGTGAGTGATCGGTGTTTCCAAGAAAAGCTATCAACCACCTGTCTTTTTAGAAGTATTCATTACAATTTACTAGCACATACAAGCTGCACTAATGTCACTCATCTCTCCTCTCTGGTAGCAAGTACACAGAAAAAGGCTCATACTGCTGTTTTGAGCAAATTATCACAGGCTTTTCTTTTTGATAGTTTTTCCTCCCAAGAACTAGCCATGCCAAATTTCAGACTGGGTTTGGTTGAAATTAATGACTTTCCAGGAAGAGTTAATTTCATGCTAGCATCAATGCTGACAGTCAAACAGTATCTTTCCCTCGGCCCAGCATAAGCCCAAGGGATCATCATCAGGCCTTCACCTGTATGTAAAGATCAGCAGGTCAAGGTAACTGAGACTGTGAGAGTAATTTATGCAAAAGGAGAGAAGTCAAGACATAGAAGTGAACTTGTGAAGCCATCAGCAGTGTATATATGGAAGCAACTGAAGCAGTAATTAACACAGCTTTTTTAAAAGTTCTGTGGCTTTCATACTCATAAATCACATATTCTAGCTCATCTCATCCTCTTCTGCACTGCCAGTGCTCTTTTTCTGTTCTGTGATACATTAGCTTCATCTGTTTATCAGGTTTAGAGATCAAAGAAGCAGCAAAGGAAAACACTTGATTTTTTTCATCTCTTAAGCTTTCCTGGATTTGGTATTGCACAAACTCCTTCAATGCCACCAATTCAAAACTTCCAGGTTTAATCAGTAATATACTTCTCTGTAATTGTCAGGATTAGAACTAGTACAATTTGAGTTGCATTTAGATTATTCTTTATTGTGGTAAAATTAGGGCCTGAAAATCACAGAAAACAGAAAATCTGACTGCATTAAAGTTTTTAGAAGTGGTGAAAAACTCTCAAATTTAAGAGCTTACCTTGAAGTGTTCTGTTATCAGACTGAACAACTTTGTCGTGCTCCCTGCATCACAAGCAGTATTTGACATTATTATTTCTAGTGGTGTTAATATCTTGAGTTTAGTTATAACCTGAACAACAACAGCAACAAACAAAGGCACTTTAATGAAAACCCACATATAATCCAAAATATTTTATGAAATAATGCACCGGCAATAAAGAATTATTGAATCCTCATATTTTATAATCACAGCTCCAGTCACGTAAAGAAAGACCAAATTTTGCAGCAACTTCTACATCTTTAGACACAGATACATAAATATACATGAAACTAAATTACAGTCAAAACCAAATGATAAATATCTATTCCCTGCTCTTTAAACACAGAAACATGCTTGTCTTTGAAGCAAGACAGATAAGATGGGATGACTTGGTCTCAACAGATGGCAGCTTTCTGGGTTTGCAGCTGAAAAGGTAATGGTGCTCTGGAAGACAAAGAAGTGCAACAGGACTGAATATCAACAATCTTTTGATTGAGAATTTAGACTTTGCTCTGACCTCCTCTTAAAATATTTATCTCAGTCTTATCTTTTTCAAGAAATAACTGCAATCTTCATGAACTCATTAAAATTAGTTAACAATTTCCATTAAAATAATCTGAAGTTTCCTTGCAAAATTATAGTCTTATAATTCCTTTGATTTCATAGGACTCTCCCCTGCCAGGTACAAGAAAATAACTTTCCCATTTTCAAAACTTTAAGTTGTCACTGAAATCAGGACTCAAACTTTATAATACCGTGAAATACAGCACTGAAGAGCAGCATTTCCTTACCTCGATGCACCGAGGTGCACTGAGGGCTTCTCCTCAAGGCAATGCTCCCTAGCAAGCATTTCCCATGGCTGTTTACACAGGAGCGTTACAAAGGCAGGCCCATCCAATGCAATCATGGCATGTCCCTGCACAACCACAGCTTCTCTCTTATCTATCATTGGTGTACATGTCTGAATTGCATAGGTGGTCTTTGAGCTGGTTGGCCTCTCATATTTCAAGATAATGATATTCCCACAACACCCCATGAACATCCCATGACAAATGGTAAAAACATTCTCAAGGCCAAAGAAACAAGGAAAAAAAAACCCTAAAGTTTTGCACTTTGAAATACAGGCCTAGGGTAACAAAGAGAATTGTTATTCCTGTTGCCAGATGTTCAGCTGGCTGTCTACATCTTCTCATGCACCCACATGTTCAAGATGTATTTCTCACATTGCTTTTTAGTACTATGTCTTACAGAAGTATTCTTGTAGCTGCCAGGTTCAGTATGCATTTAGATGTGTTAAGACCAGGATAAACTTTAAAAGTAGTAATGATTAAAAATAAATAAATAAATAAGATAACATATTTTAGTAAATAGGTTTGATATGTGTTTATATTCAAGTCTTACCTACTTATTCCCCTAATTAAAGTTAGATTTTTAATTCTTAGCATACTGTAAAGCTGCTACAAGCCTCATTATGCTTCTAGTACGTATAAGGAGAAGAGAACTATTATATGAGATGTTTCATTAATGCTAGTGTTGCATAAACCAGGAGGAACACTGCCAATTAATGCAGAGTGCACAGTGCTGGTAGACAGAAGAGTTGGCTGCAAGTTGAGTGAATTTCAATTCTGAATATTTAGGCAGCCACAGCAAGCCAGCCCTGCACTCACCCTTCCTTCCTTGGCCCACAAACACATTGGTGCTGTTCTGCTCTCAGAGGTCTTCTGCTTGATGTTCTTTGGACAGTTTGACAAAACAAAGTCACTCACCCCCTCACCATTCAAACACACCACTTTCACAGCAAGGTTACTTTTCTTTGCAAAAGATTCTTTCCTCTCCATGTAAAATCTGAGGCGAGCAAAGGAAATTAGTGGCCCTTTTCAGCACTGCACGTTCTCTAGAACTTGTTACTTTCACCTCTGAGAAATTTCTTCTACAACCTAAAAATTTAATTTCCCATTAGTCATAAGTTCTTTTTTAAGAAAGTAATGATAATTGGCCAGTAAAGGATATAGCAATTAAGTATGCAACAGTACCTTGGCATAAGTTGTATTGTCTGCAAACTGTGACAGTATCACCTCAGGATTTTTTAAGTCAATACTGGCCATTCCTACTTCACCTCTGGCAAGGCCTCTTCCTTCTACTACAGCCACAATAACTGATGCAACGCTGTAAGCAGAGGCTGTAGATGACGAGGTAACTGTAAAACAGTTGCATATGCTCAATTACAAGCCACTACTTGACATTCACAAAATCATGCTTTGACATTCCAAGTGAAATGTGTGTTTGTATTCCCACATCCATGGCAGGCCCCTTGAATTGACCAAACTTAACTAACATTTAAAAATCCTGGTTGTTGAACTCTTCACTTGACACATGGTGGTGGAGTCACCATCACTGGAAGTGTTTAAAAAGAGACTGGAAGAGGCACTTGGCGCCATGGTTTAGTTGATTAGATGGTGTTGGGTGATAGGTTGGACTTAATGATCTCTAAGGTCTTTACCAAGCTGGTTCATTCTGTATTCTATTCTATATATCCTACAGACAGGGTGCACTTTCTGAAGTGTGAATGTCAGGTGCTCAACTCCAAAAGACTGACTGAAGAGTGATTGAATTCACTTAAGACTGTCAGAACTAATCACATTTCTGCAGCATGTGAAAATAATACAGTTTCTGAGGCACTGTATCTACCAAAGAACAAAAAACAAAGATGCTCAGTATATGTCTAAAGGCACAGCTATGATTAAACATTTTAAACTCAGAGTGATGCATAGCTACTACCACTTAGTTGCAAAGAGATATTGAAAGCTAATATTCCAGTGAAAGCACAACTCTTGTCAAGGTGGCTTAGACCTTGTCTAGCTAAGAGAAACAAAAGGGGTTTTTAAGTATAGATATATAATCACTTTTATTTTACTCTGAACTATTTGAAAATACATATGTACAGCACAGGAGGTAGATTTTTTAAACAGACTATTTTATTACCTAAAAATTGGTTTGACTTAAGTTTTTCTAAATATTACAAACTAAACTCTGATTGTGATCTTGCTGATTGAACTGCAACTGGGTTACCACCTGAGCAAAATCTTTGATGCTGCACAAAACCCAGTCTGAACCTCCATTTATTTCACCTGTGTGCTGCAGGCCACAAGATGTCAGCAACAGCATTCACATAAAGTTTCACCTGTGGCCTGCTGAAAATGCAGCTATTATTGTGACTCTTCTACTTGCCAGTCAGCAGCAGCTGATGACAATATTAACTTTTGCTTTAAAAGCAAATAAAAAGGTGAAGATAATAGTACCTTAGATTAGGTGTGGTGATTACACAAATTTTATTTGTCACACTGGACATGGCACTTGGTGCCATGGTCTAGTCATGAGATCTGTGGTGACAGGTTGGACTCAGTGATATTTGAGGTCTCTTCCAACCTTGGTGATACTGTGATACTAATAAATAAACAGTGATCAACCAGTGTTCTTTAAAATAGGATATTCTGTATATGCTGTCTTCAATACACATCAAGGAATGTCCCACACAAAAGAACAAGCATAAACAAATACATAAAGTTTTGCAGAAGAGACTTTTATGATCATGGACTCCAACCATTAACCCAGCACTGCCAGGTCACCACTAAAGCAGCGCCACATCTCCATGGCTTTGAAACCCCTCCAGGGATGGGGACCCCACCACTGTCCTGGGCAGCCTGGCCCAGGCCTTAACAACCCTCAGGGGAAAGAAATTGTTCCTCATGCTCAACCCAAGCCTCCCCTGGCACAACTTGAGGCTGTTTCCTCTTGTCCTTCCAGAATCAAGAAACTTGAGAATGTAATCACAGTATGTGATACACAATGCTTTAAAAGCCAAAAAAAACCACCCCACCCCTGGACATGAATATGCATAAATCTGGGCCCTTTGGTCAGCACATAAATCAACATGTCCACAAAAATAATTCAATTCTGGACAATCTGAAAACAGTCTAAAGTGTAGCTACACAGATAATTCATATCTGAATGCAAAGTAAGTGTCAAGAGGATACAATACTTTCCTCGTAGGGCTTGTGTTCCAAACCCTCACCAGCTTTGTTGCCCTTCTCTGGACACGTTCCAGCAAATCAACATCCTTCCTAAACTGAGGGGCCCAGAACTGGACACAGTACTCAAGGTGCGGCCTAACCAGTGCAGTGTACAGGGGCACAATGACCTCCCTGCTCCTGCTGGCCACACTGTTCCTGATGCAAGCCAGGATGCCATTAGCCTTCTTGGCTGCCTGGGCACACTGCAGGCTCATGTTCAGCCTACAATCAACCAGTACCCCCAGGTCCCTCTCTGCCTGGCCACTCTCCAGCCACTCTGACCCCAGCCTGTAGCACTGCCTGGGGTTGTTGTGGCCAATGTGCAGAATCCGGCACTTGGATGTGTTAAATCTCATGCCATTGGACTCTGCCCATCTGTCCAGCCTGTCGAGGTCCCTCTGCAAAGCCTCTCTGCCCTCCAGCAAATCAACTGCTGCCCCCAGCTTGGTGTCATCTGCAAATTTACTGATGATGGACTCAATGCCCTCATCCAGATCATCAATAAAGATGTTGAAGAGCATGGGGCCCAGTACTGATCCCTGGGGCACACCACTAGTGACAGGCCGCCAGCTGGATGTGGTGCCATTCACCATTACTCTCTGGGCTCGGCCCTCCAGCCAGTTCCTAACCCAACGCAGTGTGCTCCTGTCCAAGCCACGGGCTGCCAGCTTGGCCAGGAGTTTGCTGTGGGGAACGGTGTCAAAGGCCTTGCTGAGGTCCAGGTAGACCACATCCACAGGCCTCCCCACATCCACCAGGCGGGTCACCTGATCATAGAAGGAGATCAGGTTGGTCAGGCAGGACCTGCCCCTCCTAAATCCATGCTGGCTAGGCCTGAGCCCCTGGTCATCCTGTAAGTGCTGTGTGATCGCACTCGAGATGAGCCGTTCCATAATCTTGCCTGGCACTGAGGTCAGGCTGACAGGCCTATAATTCCCGGCTCATCCAACCGGCCCTTCTTGTGGATACCACGTTAGCCAGCTTCCAGTCTTCTGGGACCTCTCCAGTGAGCCAGGACTGCTGAAAAATGATGGAAAGTGGCTTGGACAGCTCATCTGTCAGTTCCAATACCAAAACATATGCTCAGTATCTAAAGTATTTTCCCCCCAATGGGTGCATCTTTCATTGGCAGACTGAATATAATTCAGTGTCCTACTGTATCACATTAAGAAAATTAAGTATTTTTAAATAAAATAAGGCCAGAAATCTAAGTAGGACTATTTTCTTTGAGAGCTGTTAATCTTACCTGAATATCCCATAAGAGGAGTATGGCTTCTGCAAACAGATCTGCTGGCAGAGAGGGGTGGTTTTGCTAGGTATGTGCTACGCAAGCCTTGCACAGATGAGGAACTCGTGAGATTCAATACGCTGGTGTTTTCTATGTAGGAACTTTTGTCCCCAAAATATGATTCTGAAGGAAGGAGAAAACAAAGCACACAAAACCTTCTGAAAACAGACACATTGAATTGTATATAACTTAAGTGAAAAGATAAAATAACTAATTTAAAGGCCAGGGACACCTTCTCCCCCTCACCCCACAGCCCGCAAAAATAAATCAACAAACCCACTTCAAAAAAAACCAACCAACCACAGAACCAAACCCCATAACCTGTGGTTCAGGCCTCAGACAAAACATGTATTTGTGCTTCAATTTCAGTATTGACCCCAGCAGAGAACTCAGACGCTGCTATCTGAAAAGCTTACAGAAAGAAAATTATAAAGATTTGCTTAAGTAAGTGCGAGGAACGACTACCATTGCTCTAACGCGATGAATGAAAAACGGGGGTCGCTAAACTGAAGGGATGCTGCCGCCCCCTCCCCGTGACACTGCGGCTTGTGACAGCTCTTTTAAAGCCCAGCCCAAACGAAGAGAGCAGCATAAACGAAAAGAATAAAGACCTGACGGTGGCTGCGCCGCACCCTACCTCCTCGTCCCGAATCCTGGGGCTTCACTCCGCTGCCACGGGCGACGTGGCTGAGAGCGAGGCCTTCCCCGCTTGAGCTGCCCGGCCTCACCCCACCGCTGGAACAGTCGCCGGTGCTGTCCGTTGTGCTGCGCGGCGTCTGCAGCAGCCCGAAGGTGTAGCGGGGTGTCCGCTCAGCTCGCCCGCACAAATTCGACGTGGAAGAGGCGGGGCCCGTGTAGGAGTCTGACGCAGCCTCCTGCCCACGCGTGGCTGCCATACTGCTTGCTATGAACATTACCACCTTACCCACGGCAGGCACCAGGGGGTCGGGGGGGGACCCAGCCACACCCGCCCGCCGCCAGCACCGCCCCTCGCAAAATGGCGGCACAGACCGCGCGCCGCGCTTGCTCCCCGCCGCGCTTGCTCCCCGCCCGAGCGGCCCCGCTTCACTGCCTCCCGCCCGGCACCGAAGTGGCGGCAAGAGGGGTCTCATGCCCCCGGGCTGAAATGGGGCGCTGCCGCTACGGAAAATAACTGCCAAGCTGCAGCCGCTAGCGCAGCTGCAAAGGATACAACCCCATTTAGTTGCTGAGCCCGCACCAAGTTTCATTATAAATGACGGGACTGAGGTAAAATGTGTCTTTGCAAAAGAAGATGCTTACAGGCGAAATTTGAGATAACAGGCAGAGGAGCAGGCTGGGAATCTCAGCAAGTTGACCTTATCTTTGCTACCTGCAAATAACAAAAAGTCTCTGCGTGCTCATCAGTTGCATCTCCACAGAGGTCATTCCCTGAAATAGCAAGGTGTCACAGAACCACAGAAAACATCACCTGGATGGAAGAGACCTCAAAGATCATCCAGCCCAACTTTCAACGCAGTTTAGGGTCAATCCCATTGTCCCTAAGTGCCAGGTCCACAAGCTGTTTAAACACCCCAGGGATGGCAACTCCACCACCACCCTGGCCAGACCATTCCAATGTTTGACAGCCCTTTCTGTGAAGAAATACTTCCTAGCGCCCAGCCCAAACCTCTCCTGCCACAGCCGGAAACCATTTCCTTTAGTCTCATTGCCTGACACCAAAGAGAAGAGGCTGCCCCCTCCTCATTCCAGCCTCCCTTCAAGTAGCCATAGAGAGCAATGAGGTCTCCCCTCAGCCTCCTCTCCAGACCAAACAACCCCAGCTCCTTCAGATGCTCCTTGTAGGCCATGTGCTCCTGGCTGATGGCATTTGAAATGCTTTCAGTTTGTGATTTCTCACTGGGCTTGATGTGGGAGTGTTATTTTTATTACCATTATGAAGAGCAGAAATGGTATTATCTGCATGCTTAGGCAGATAGAGATTGTGGGCACAGACTGGCATCAGCAATTGGTGTAAAACTCCATGTTGGCAAAGAACAATCTCATCAAGAGACTTGCAATGCAAAATGTAGCTGGTCCAAGGTCTGTCTGGACCACATGAAAATTCACCAATAATTTTCATGTATCTCCCTTCTTTTGTCATTGTGCTTATTATTAAGACAACATAACTTTTGTTCTCCTGTGGGACAATCCACTGGGGTTTGCTACATTTAAAAAACTCAGTTGGAGCTACTTCTGCTGAACAAAGGATCTGCAGGCTAATGAGTTGCAATGTTACTGTTCTTGGAAGGTATAGCATGTGTTTGCTTGTTTCCTGCCCATGAGCAGTAACCTTTCTTTGTCCTACTCTAGTGATTTACTTGGGAAGAACTGTGAATCCAGGTAGAGATGACCTTTCTGCTCTTGGCATCTGTGCTTGAGCAGGGAATGGCACAACATTTCTAGAACTGGTTGGGCTGTCATTGATACCATCTATCCATAGCTGTTGCTGGCATCACAATAGAAATGCCATTAGTTGCAGCTCCTCAGCTGACCTCTGAAAGGCACTGCCCCTGCCTGGTCAGAACAGGCACGTGCTCCCTCAGCATCCTGTATCATCATCACTCAGGTTGAGAAATTTGGGTATCAGCCACTTCAGTGACTGCAGAGCAAAGCATGGAAGACAGCAGGTGCAGATTCCTATTACTGCCAGTCCTGAACTTCAAATCCTGCATGAAACTTTCAATATACATTCAGGCTCGTGAAGCTAGTGTGAGACTTTCCCCGTTTCCTCTGACAAAATCCAAGTACATGGCCAGAAAAACAGAAACAAAAGGAATGTTCATATTCCTATAGTCACAAATCATAAGGCTGAATTCACCTAACCAAGGAAGCATCTTTGGAATAAAGCACATACCTCTGGACTTGACCATGTTCTTAGATGGTAACAGAATGGCTATTGATTTCTCTTCCCCCCCCCCCCGAATTATGTGCCTGAATTATTCATTATTCTTTCACAAATTACCATACAGCACCTTGCAAAATTTATTGCTGGGAATGTTGGCTACACTACAGTACCTAAGATCAAATACCAAGATAACGTCAAGATCTTTCCATATACGGATTTCCATGGGAAAAAAAAAACAAAACAAAAAGGAAAGTACAAATTTTTGAAAGCTTTTAATGAAGGACCTGTAACTGAAGACTGGGAACAGTAGACCAATTGCTGCAAAGCTTCTAACTACATAAGCTAAAAATAATAATTAAAAAAAAAAAGTAATCAGTACTTTTAAGAAAATAGAGGTAGACAGTAACAATGTATTCAGCACCAAAATTACGTCTTAACATAGAGACACAAGGGGCAGTTAACTCTTTTCACAGTGTACTTAACAGAAAGTGTGATTTTGTTTGCCTAAGAAAGGTTGTGATGACTCTCTGTCTCTTTCCAACTACAGTATTTTAAATACCTGATTTAAAGAATGGAAGCATGTTCTCAAGTTTTTAGTTTGTGTGTCCTTACAAATCACAGCTGACTTAGAAAATCAAACTGACCAGACCTCCCTCAGAGAGCATTATGTTAACAGAGTTATGAACGTTAACAGAATTTCAATCTACACTGTCATGCTGTACCCCACCCACGTATTTCCCAGGGTGTTTCAGTTTATACTAGACTAGAAATTAGGAAGAGGGTTCAACTTTGCCTACACAGCATGGACAAAAATGGCAAACTTCCATGTACTGAACAGTGTTTCCTTAGATGAAAAGAAGTGGCACTTGAAAAGGTAGCCTGGAATGAGGAAAAGTTTATTTTAATATGTTCTGTTAAACTTCACAGTTGGACAAAACCTAATCAGGGAGTCTCACTCATTTGTGTTCAACATATAGCCTACAGCCCTTGTAAACTAATTTAATTCCAGGCTTTGACCAAAGAATTCAACAGGCAACTAGAAAGCTAAGAGAAAGGTTTTTTAAGGTTACCTAAAAGCCTGTAGAGAAGGCTTAAAAAAAATTCACTGTAAGTACTTGAGCATCCAAGTACATACCCTCTCTTTGACAGTCTCTACAAGTAAAGGTCTACCAAGAAAGTTACCTTGTCCAGTTCTAGCCAACAGTCTACTAATGCAAATAGGCTGGATAAGACTAACCAGCAGGCTTTTAAAACAACTTTAGATCTTTCTTAACCTTAAATACAGAGATTATGCAATGCTTCCTCCCCTTCATCACCCTTTACTTTATTATTTCAATGTTCACTGGAACATCCTTCATTCTCAGCCAGGGTTTGTGGCATGCAAATTGAGAGGCAATTTTACAGCTTCTGTGAAGACAATGAGGACTTCATCCTTCAGACAACAAGTATTTTCAGAGCTAGTTTTTATTCTCAGTTGCACCATAAACAAGTGCTGGCAATTACTGTCTTCAAAACCAACATTTCAACCCAGCAACTAATTTAGTATCAACTCTGTAAGTCACTGTCGTTCTCTAAGATACTTCCAGTTAGCAAGTTTCACTATACATACTCTAGGTATGCTCCATTTCAAATATCAGCAAGTGTTGCCTAAGGAACTTGTTAATAAAGACATGGATACACTTAATAGAATTATAATTTTTGTTTTCATTGGTATCAATTACTATCAGAAGAAAAAGCTGTTTCTCACTATATAAAAGTAATGGCAAATGTCTGTTTAATTAATTCTTCCTGTTCACAAGCGTGTGGCATTAAGTGCATGGCTTCAGATGGATTTTGTTTGTTTGGGATTTCT
This sequence comes from Picus viridis, assembly GCA_033816785.1. Taxonomy (NCBI): domain Eukaryota; kingdom Metazoa; phylum Chordata; class Aves; order Piciformes; family Picidae; genus Picus; species Picus viridis. The sequence continues at coordinate 35,443,536 of CM066588.1, forward strand.
TTTTTTCCCCCCTCCATATTCTTTTAAAGTGCTTTGTGTGATCTACCATCAAAACGTGCTTGTGAAAAGACTGACACTGGCATGGTTGGTATCACAGAAACACAAAAAAACAAGCATCCACACTATTGCATTGATTTGTGTATTAAAATAAAAACCAAAAGCAGCAGAGGCCCATATATTTAAATACAGATTAGAAATGTTTCTACATCTCTTATATACAACCAAAGAACACGTTACACTCAGTTATTAGAGCCAGCCTGTTCCCATATAGATAAGGAAGCGGCACAGCCCGCAGTACAGCTGTTGCTTTACTCTCGTGGTGCAAACACGTCTAACCGTTCCAGAGATGAGATGACTTCACTCAGCAAGACCAAAGCAACTAGGCACCTCGACCTTTTGTCTCTCCAAGGCTTAGCTCACCAGCTCAGGCTGTACGTTTATTCTTTGAAGGACTTCTTCTGGCATGCAGAAGACAGGATTGACGGCCTTAATTTGTTCTTCTCCTAATAAAGATAGTCCAGCAATTCCGAACAAGGTGTGAAATGGATCCACCTGTGAGAAGAAAGCAAGCTTGTGGTCACTTCCTGAAGTCTGCTAGAAAGAGAATTGCAAATCTCCGTGGCTAGAGAAGATGATGCAACTGAACAAACTTTCCTTTGTGCTGACAAGCAAGATAACTTCTACAGAATGCACTTGCTATGATTTACTTGGAGATGCTTGATGATTACCTGCTGCTAAGATCATTTTCAGCTCTGATTTTGGCAGGAAGCCCCCTGTCTCCATTAGCATGCAATGTCATAGGGCAGCAGAAGCAAAGATAATACACATTTTAGAAGTAAATTTGATCACCTACAAGTACCACTTCCCATTTGCTCTTCAGCACTGTTATAAGGTTCTTTAACAGTCTGAGTACAGAGCTGTGCTGTGTAATCTTGAGAGGAGAGAAGCAACCTACTGTGTGAGCAAACTGAATACCCAGAAGAAACAGGAGCAGTTACTTGGTATCCAGGTATTCCTTCACTGTGTGAACTTTCCCTAAAAGCATGTATCCCCACATCACTGCAACAGACTACAAAGTCTCAGGAGATAAGCATCCTGCCAGTGGAACTAACTAGCTGTTCTACAAAATGCTACCCCAAAGTACCTGTGCTGTTTGGGGCAGAGAACATCCTGTTTGCAAAGGTTCTATACTGGAGCAAACTAATCTGAGTTAGCATGTTACAGCTCTATACGGGATCTCTGAGCGTTGCAGCCTAGAAGGTTCAAACTGCACTAGCACAGCAAGTGTTGCTCTTCAGTGGTTGGGCAACAACCACATTACAGGTGTGGTAAAAACCTAAGACAGGTGTTTACCTGCTCCTTCCCAGAATGAGTATGTGGCCATTAGAGGAGGGGTAAAATGAACAAGAATATAGCAAAATAATAATAAACAGCACCCTTCAGGAATGGCAAGATACAATTTCCTTGTACAGATGGACAGACCCAGAAGGGGAGACAGTCCCAAATGGGAAGTGTGCATTTGAAGCCAGAGATTCAACCTCTTGAATCTCTGTATATATGTTCAGGAAACCCAGTTTCCTAGATGCATCTGCTGCTATGTTGTGCGCTCCTTTCCACACTTTTCTTTGAGGCACATAAACCTGCTGAATTACAACTGGCGGCTAATAAGCACAGCTACAAAATTAAGTGATCAAGAAGCAGCTGCTTGGAACTTAAAAGATGGCAGAGCTGTCTTACTGGTTGAGCAGTCCAAAAGCTGAAATACAATGTCAAATTGAAAGACTAGAACCTAATAGTAATGGAAAAAAACCCCAACCCTTCCAAATCCATAATCCACCCCTCCCAAAAACCCAAAACCAACAAGGAAAAAAAAACCCAAAGCATAAACCCCCTAAAAATTCACCCAAAGCAACAAAAACTATTAGGAATTTATTTCTGCAAGAACAAACTAAAAATCTGGAGCCATCAGTATTTCTAAGGCAGTGCCCACTTCAGCAATAGATGTCAGGCAAACATGGTATGAAATAACCACAACTTCATATGCAAAAATCCAAGGATGCCTGCATTAGGTATAGAGGAAAGCCTTTCAAAGTTGTTCTTCTAAGCAAGACAAAAATAGTTCAATAGCTCAAGTCTAATCTCAAAGGCAGAAAAGCATTAAGACTTGGGAGGCTTTTCTTTGAGAACTCCACAAAGGGAAAAGTCTTTCTGTGAGCTCCTTAGACACACAAAAATCTTCCCATTTTAAGAACACCAAAACATATCCTAAATAATAGGCCGGAGTAAAGAGATTTTTCTCCCTCCGCCAAGTGGCAATAATAAATCAGCTTGCAAAGAAACAGAAGACTCCTTGAGTTCTTAATGCAGTTATGGAGAAAGCAGAAAACATGGTCAGCTGCAATAAAATCAGCAAAGGCTACCCCCTGACCACTGACAAATAAATAGCCAAGTGTTCTACAGGAATTGCACTGAGATCTCCTAGTACCTTTTATCTGCCCAGCACCCTTGAAAGATAAAAACTTCATTGACTATTTTACTTGGACAATCTCAATTATTTCTGCCTGAAACCAGAGAGAACAGACCAACTACACTCTAATTGCTCTCTCAACCAAGCAGAAAATCCATACCACCAGCCTCTTCATAATGTGATCACAAAAGCTTCTTCCTCCCTCATTTAGAAAAATGCCATTGAGATAATTTATTTAGAGGCTGGGATGGCACAGAACAAAAGTTAGCATGTAAGCATTCTTAGTAAAAACTTAGGACTTATTTAGATGAGGCAAAACCACCCAGAATTGAAACTATTTATCTGCACTGGCTAACTCTGGCTTGCAACCCCCAAAACCCACATATCCAAGAAAGCCCAGCAAACACAGACTTTTTACAGAGACCTTCCACATGGCCTTGTGAGAAATGATTTGTGTTGTGCACCTCAGGGGAACCAAATCAGAATTTGTAGGGAATGGCAATTGACCACAGTGGGGGACATGACAGTGAAAGTGCCTCTCAAGTAATCCTGAAAAAGCAATTCCACCCAGTTCTGTCCTTCAACATAAACTGCAGGCTCTGCAAAATGCTCATACCTGGATCATGAATCAAATTACACTCAAATGAGGAAATTTACCTTTTCAGTTGAAGTTTTATACTTGTGTTATACAGGTATGTTAAACTTAGTGAAGAATTATTTACCATATCTCCTGGTCTGTCAGCAAATCCTCCAGTCTCCTCATCCTGGCAAGCCAAAATAAAGCAGCGCAGTTTCTCTCTGTCAATCCAATGTAACCTACCAATCATCTTCAGAGACGCTAGCACCCACCAGGAATAACACACATCAGGCAACTGGCAAGCAGAGAAGTAGATTATTACCTGATTTTGTTTTAAACATGTTATTTCAATTTATACTGCCAATTCTGTGAATTACCAGGTGTGCTGTCTAATAATGTTGCAGAGAAAGAACATTTAGAAGAACTTCTTTGGAATGAAAGAGAAGTTCCTGGATGCAGTTCCTTTTCAGACTTCCTTTTGCAGCAAGTGAAAGCCTCTTTTTCTCAAGCCTTTTCACTTCCCCAAGAAACAAAACCACAACCGTGTGATTTTGAAACAGCCTTCACCTTTTGTGGGAGAGACTAAGAACCCACAGTGCCTTGTTCAGGAGTAACTACAAAGAACTTCAAATCAACTCATTTAATTAAAAAAATATAAATTAAAAAAAAAAAACCTGTTGCTTGGTTACCTGTTTGCCAGTGGAGATTATTGTAGGTTACACAGTTTCCTAGTATGATATGGAACACTACTACACTCAGGGTAGTCATTAAGTAAAACCAATGATTTTTGTACACATCCTACAGAAGAGTTAATTCCTAATGTCAGAAAACTCAGGCCCTGATTAACAGGATACTGGCTGCAGGGGTCAGCAAGCCAGACCTCAGCACATGCACTTCCTTAACTGAGGGCTCAAACCAAGCACAGGTAAGGACCACGTGACAAGTGATAGCGACAAAGACAAGAATCAAAATTAAGGCCTGACTCCCTGAAAAGTTTATTGAGTATTTCATAGAAGTCGTGGCATTTCTTGGAAGCACTTCAGCTTTAGCAAAAAAAAAGTCTTTATTAAGGTTTGAACAAACAAAAGAAGCCATCAAATACCTTCTCTGGTCGTCCGTTGAGACCTCCAGAAGGTAACTGACGTTCACAAAGCCACCAGCCCAGCAAGTCAACGTTTATTTGGTGCAACTGGTCTGTTATAGCCAGAAATCCTGTGCAACAATAGATCTAAAATTACAGACATAAAATTTTTGTGTATTTAAAAAAACTACATACAGTTCAGTAGACTATATGCAGGAAGATCTAAAAGTGGGAATATGGTCATGCAAACAACACAGTAAGCACAACTTTTAACTTAGTAAGTTTCAGTGAATTAGTTTAGCTTTTCCATTAGAAAAGTTTGTTACTGTTACAGTTGGTTGTGTATAAAGCTACCAGCTGGACAATGCAACTACAGAACAGTCAGATTTTACTAACACAAGACCTTAATGCAAGGTTTGGAAAAAGATCCTAAAAGATTAGGCAGAGCCATACAATTTCCTTTCAAAACCAGAGACTCTTAAGCCAGAGTACTCAAATTTATTTCTGCATGTTGGATATGGCCTTTACAAAAGTTTTGCATCCAGCCACTAGTCTGTTCCTGTGCCCTAAGGCTTGTGGAAGGCAAACTAAAGACCATATGAATTCTCTAGCAGAAATACATTAACTCTGATGATTAACTATCCTGGCAGTCCCACATACATCTAGTCATGTCAGGCCTACTTTCACTATGCTGTGTAAAGGAGGCTGCACCTCAAATCCTGGGTTTGGTTTTGCCCCCCCTCCCCCATTAGAAAGGCATCAGGTTGCTGCATCATGTCTAGAGAAGGGCAACAAAGGTGGTGAAGGGCCTGGAGAACAGGTCTGGTGAAGAATAGCTGAAGGAACTGGGTTTTTTTAGTCTGGAGAAGAGGTAGCTGAGGGCAGACCTTCTGGCTCTCTACAACATCTAGGAAGGAGACTGGAGCCAAGTGGGGGTTGGTCTCTTCTCCTTAGTATCAAGTGACAGGAAGAGAGTAAACAGACTTGAGTTGCACCAGGGAAGGTTTAGGCTGGACATAATGAACCTCACTGAAAGGACTGTCAAGCCCTGGACCAGGCTGCCCAGGGCAGTGGTGGAGCCACCATCCCTGGAGGTGTTCAAGCAATGTGTGACATGAAACTTTGGGACCACCATGGTTTAATAGCCATGGTGGTGTTAGGGCAATGGTTGGACTCGATCTTAGAATTGTTTCAGATGGAGAAGACCTCTATGATTAATCTGTTTTTTCCCCCCTGGGAAACAGCATTTATAGCACAACAGCATCCTTCAGTCACATTTCAGCCAGTCACTAAGAAGGAATACTGCAAAATAAATATGGTAGTCCCAGAAAACTTTTGAAGTACTATGCAGGTGAAGGACTTGTCCTCTACAGCATTTGGAAGTGTGTGAATATGCACAACAGACCAAATCCTCCCAGGAAATGCCTGCTGCAAATGGAACAGGTTCAGTCACTGCATCTAACTTCTTGAACACCAGAACACAGTCAACATTTAGACCACGTGGGCAATACCACTATAGATAAAGCTTGTAAGACAAGAAGGTACATGAACCATGTTTCACCTGGTAATTATACAAAATAAATCATTGCAATAGCATTAAAATACTTTGTTAAATTTTAATTTTTATTCATAAATTCAAGTGCAATAATCTCTTCCATGCAAATTTGCTGAAAAAAAAAAGGAAAGGTAGTCTAATGTTTTCTGCTAGAAGTCACTGAGATTCTCTTCTTTGAAAGATCCCCTCACTTGTTCCAATTATTCTACAGTATTACAGTATCACTAAATATTTAGTCACTCGTACATCAAAAAATGTGAAACACTTCCATATAAAGAGAATCTCACCTGTCCTGCATGCGATTCAGAACCTGGTCTACAACCAAATCCTCCATCAAAGTTCATACAAGACAAAACAAATTCTACTGCTTTCTCCACATCAATGGCATCCAGCCTCCCCTGCAAGTCAGAAAAAAAATGCTCTTTATATTCTACCAAGCTCAGTGGCAACAGTAATATAGCAGTAGCAAAGAGAAGATTCTGTATTTGTGCCAAGTAACGGTTTAGGACTTACCAGAAGTGCAAGAGCTGCTGCAGCACAGAAGGAGAACCTTGTATCTATTTCTCCTAGAATGTGGGGGAACAAAACAGAAGTGCTTTTATTAACAACAACAAAAATACATTAACATCACTAGTGAAAATATAGAACAAAATATTTAGATACTTGGTTTTACAATGAAAAACATAAATGAGCCAAAAACTGTTGTCATGTACCCTGCCTCTCGGTACTGTGCCATTTCCAGCACATGATTTTTCTCCCCAGTCACTAGAAAGTGTACATTACAGCTCAAGTGATCTGCATTTTTACTGTACATGAAAGTGAACAACTCATTTTGAGCAGGTACAGCTCAGACCTATATGCACATTAATTCCAGTAGTGGTAACTTTAATATTACAGTTGATCTCTAACGCTCTACTAGATAATTTCAGAGCAGTGGACTCAAAAATACTCTGATACAACTCTTCATCTGCCCCAAAACTGGGCAGAAGTAAAAATAATTTCTGGTTTTAGAGGAATAATGATACAAATTTTATTTTGCACATTCACATCTGGAAGCTAAAGCTTCTAGACACACACCTAGAGCAGAATGAACATGGCCACAAGCATCTGCTTTTTGGTCAAGCTGATGCAAGACTTTTCTTCTTAAGAAATCCACAAGCTGAACTGCATGAACCAAAAGAAGTGTTCTGTACCGTATCAGCTACCACACTCCTTCCATTGTGCTGTAACCACCTTTCAGGAATCACCTAAATCAGCTGTACATTTAGTACATTTGTTTCCATTTGCCTCAATACTTGGAACAAAAGGGATTCAGTGAACTGTTTTAACACATGGAATAACAGCTCCCCTTACAGCAGCATACATATACTGCCACGATCTTGATGCTGAATTTTACCAGAACAACTGATATGCAATAGATTTTATTCAAATTTAAGTGTTCTGTGGAGATAAGCATTTTTCGAGTGACTAAATATTTATGTACATTTGTTCATGTAAAGAATGTATATGCAGAAACAAAGTCAGTAATAGAAGATGAGGAGCACAAAACCAGTTTTGCCTAATTCCATATAGTGAAAGATCTTTTCCCAGCCGAAATGGATAAAGATTGTAGCTGACTGCTATTAAATACCAAGCATTAAACATTCCTTATGGAACAGCATATCCAATATCACAGTATCGCTAAGGTTGGAAGAGAGTGATGTCAAGAGAGTACGTCAAAGCACAGTCAAGTTACAAATGCCCAAAAGTTTTCTTCTTTTAAGAACCAGACTATTTATTTTCACAGTATCACAGCATCACTAAGGTTGGAAGAGACCTCGAAGATCATTGAGTCCAACGTGTCACCACAGACCCCATGACTAGACCATGGCACCAAGTGCCACGTCCAGTCCCCTCTTGAACACCTCCAGGGACAGTGACTCCACCACCTCCCTGGGCAGCACATCCCAATGGCAAACGACTCTCTCGGTGAAGAACTTTCTCCTCACCTCGAGCCTAAACTTCCCCTGGCACAGCTTGAGACTGTGTCCCCTTGCTCTGGTGCTGGTTGCTAGAGAGAAGAGGCCAACCCCCTCCTGGCTACAACCACCTTTCAGGTAGTTGTAGAGAGCAATGAGGTCGCCCCTGAGCCTCCTCTTCTCCAGGCGATCTTGTACTTTCAATACAAGTATGGAACTGAAGTTTAGAATACTTATGAAAAGAATGAAACAAATCTGTCCTTCACAAGACCTCCTTTTTCATACCTCATAAAGTGTTCACATAAAATATGTAAGCAGAAAAACAAACATCCAAACAAATTTAGACTCATGCATGTCAACCTAGTCACTAAATTTCAAATCTCACAATTACCCCATTTGTCTCCAGCAAATGATCCATCTTCTTTTTGCAAGTTCTGTATATATTCAACAATTTTATTTACATCAACAACATGTAGACTATCATATAGGGTAAGAATCTGTGGAGAAACAAACGAACAAACAGTCACAATCAAAGAGGAAAAAAAAATGTTAGAATTTCATAGAATCAGAGAATCAATAAGGCTGGAAAACACCTCAAAGCTCATCAAGTCTAACCTGTCACCCAAGACCTCATGACTGCTAAACCACGGCACCAAGTGCCACGTCCAGTTCCCTCTTGAACACCTCCAGGAAAGGTGACTCCACCACCTCCCTGGGCAGCCCATTCCAATGGCTAACAACTCACTCTGTGAAGAACTTTCTTCTCACCTCGAGCCTAAACCTCCCCTGGCACAGCTTGAGACTGTGTCCTCTTGCTCTAGTGCTGGCTGCCTGGGAGAAGAGACCAACCCCCACTGAGCTACAACCACCCTTTGGGTAGTTGTAGACAGCATTTATTTGCTAAATCAAAAACAATCCTGGATTTATAAAAGATTTTATTTAATTGACCATAAATACTATTTGGTAAGGTTTATTAAAATAGAATTGCATTTGCTGCAGTTCACCTGTGTCTAAAAACTTTAAGAAATGCTCAAGTGGGCAATTCAGATTCTCAATTCAAGCTGAACCCTTTCATGCCTTGGTGCTTTCCAACTTCCAGCTCTCTTTTCAAAAGCATAATCAGGTTTATCTGGGTTGACATTAGTATTATGTACAACAGAGATTTGATTATGGTTAATTTTGTAATGGGATAATGATATCCTAGACTTAAAAAAAAAAAAAGTAGCTTGTGCACTGCTGCTAATTGGATATGTGCAAATGTAAGTTAGGCAGCTAGTTACAAATACCACTTACAGTCCAAGCCTGCTGCCAGTGATTGGTTTGAAAGGATAACATTATTTACATTCAATTTGTAAATATAATGAGCAGAGGTAAATTGCAACAATGGAAGTATAAATGAATAGATACAAACTGTACAGTCAATAAATTCTGAAGAAAAAGAAAGGTCATAGTAGGGAATACAGTTTTCTGAGCCAGCACCAATTTAAACCGATATACCCACATGACAAAATATCATGTGAAAACAACAATGCTCCTTTTGAGCCCCAGCTGGCATTGTAGTTTTACTCATAAGTTGCATAACCTATAAAGCAAGCAATTAAGTTGCAACTTTGCAATATTATAGTGCCAATTCTGAAAAATACCAGCTATGGCTTGGAACACCTAGCTGGAACCTTTCAATTGTTAGATTGAATTTTGGTCTAGAGGAACTACATAAAAGAATGTGCAGCTGCAAGAGAAAAATGTACAACCATAGCATGCTTCTTAAAAAGCAAATCTGCAGAAATTACTGTTAATTGTGATCAAAGGAAAATGTAACATGACCCCTTAAACATTCTGGATATGAAGACAGGACTAAACGGTGTTTGTTCACTACGACATGCTGTTTACATTTACCACAAAAACTTTACCATTTGCTAGCACTTCTCAGCTTTGCACATCTAAAAGCTGCATGCAGTTAACATGAAAACGTCTCCCAGCATCATCAAGCATTTATTTAAGAACTAACATCTGTAAGATGCAAAAGTAACTAACCTCAAACTGCACCCCTTCTCTTTACACTGGATTAGAATTTATGGAAGAAGCCTGACTGGGCAGTCTGGAAAAGCTCCCACCCTAAAGAATCTTAGTTACAGTTTTTACCGGAGCCACGAAACTGAGTAAGTATTTCAAGGTGACCATCACAAAATTTATCAAGAATAAAATCACCACTAAAGGATCACTGAAAGCAGACCGTTTTTTAGGAAATGATGCAGCTAAATCCTAAAGTTCTGTTCATTAGGGTTCACCTGACTTTACCTGGTTGATAAATCTGCAATCATCAAAATAAAATGACCCTGTTGTATTTACCTGGACAGCACTGAGGGTATACAGGAGATGAGGATCATGACCTGTGCTGGCACTTATCCCACCACATTCATGCTGACAGGATTTGATGAATGCTAGAATTTCCTCTTTGTTCATTCGGTGCAGCTGCCCCATGAGGTCCATTGCTGTCAGCCCCCAGTAGATACCACTCATCCTCAAATACTCTGACATGCAGTATTCCTAGGGAGGGCATGCTTTAGTTCTTAATCAGATCAGCACATTGGCAACAGAGCCACAAAAATACAGTTAACATCTACAAACACCTTGCAGTATGTCAGCCACCTTCCACTCCACCAACAACGTAGGTATCAGGCACTCACAAATACTCTATAAACCATACATGTCTGTGATACACATGTGAGTGCTTGTAGGTACATGTATGTACATCCACATGTACTCCATTCCCTTCTCCCCCTCTGTTTCCCAGTTCAAAATATCAAGCTCAATGTCAAATTAAACACATCCAACCAGTTAGGCAGCAGTTTACTTCATATCATGTTATCTTGGCATCCAAATTACCACCCACAAGTACAGAAACAAGCCTTAGGTTTAATGACACTTACTTCCAAGTGGCAAGACTGCCACAATCTGAAGTTGCATGAGGAAGTGACACTTCATATTGAATTCTCTTAAAGTGGTTAAATCACCTACACTACCCATAAACATTTTCTGTACGCCGCACTTAAGCCCAACTATCATTAGCAATTGTGCTTCTATGGATGGTGAAGGTAACTACCACTTCAGACATAAGCAGTTATTGACATTTTTCATCTGCTAGAGCTGGAGTACCATTGTGGGCTGCATCTGGTGACCTGTGACTATGACACTGAAGCTCATTAAAGTGTTTATGAAGCCTAGAAAGCACAGAACAGTGCTGTAATGAGATTCAGTTGCTGTCCCATCAAAGAGCAACGCATAAATGCGGCTCTATTCCTTGTACGTTCTAGTGGATGAAGAAGCAACAGCAGTTAATTTCTCAGGTCTCAGAGTTAAATTATTATCTTCAAATGTATACTCCGGTAATACATGCCAAAAGTCATCACAGACCCAGAGAAATTACCAAAGACACCTTTCTTTTACACCTTGGACTGCAGAGCAAGAAACGATTAGTTTGTGAACATACATCTAACCCTTAGCCCTAAGCCATTAAATAGGGGTGATTATTACTCTCAACTAAACAAGAGTTGTAGAGAAACAAACTGGTACCTACATAATCATCTTTCTTTGTCCCATAGGAAGCTATATACTCCGCGTGTTTCTCCGAAAGCAGTGTGCTTGGAGCATCAGGTTTTATTACGACATCCTTTTGCGGTGTCCCCTGTAAAAAATGACCAAAACGTCATCTGTACCGTCCGCTCCAGTGCGGAAACATTGTTTTAGCCATCTCCAACGCGGGGCCGATCTCCTTATCTCCCACCACCACTCACGGATCCGGTTAAATCCTTCGCACGAAGGATGCAAACAAAACCTTCTGAAGAAGCTGAAACCCACCCACCCCGTTTTCCGGAAGCAAACCGAGCACCCGGAAGAGCCCTGCGCACACCAGAGGAGGCCTCACTCCTAGCCCCAAAGGTCCCAGCCGGGTTCGGACCAGGAGGCCTCATGGACCGGGGCTGGGGCCGGCGCTACCGCGCGGTGCACTCCGTGTCCTGCCATCGCCGGACCCGCCCCGGGCGGGCGGTAGCGGCACTCCCGTAACCGCTCCGCAAACGCAATGGCGAGTTACCACAACCTCAGCACTCAGCCCGCCACAGGTCCCGGCCCGCCGAGCAGGCCTGTGAGGCTGGCTGCCTGCTTGCCGCCGCGTCTCCCCGCAGGCAAGGGCGCGAGCTCCGCCGGCCCGGGCGGCACCCCCTCCCCGCCGCAGCAAGCGGTACCTACCATGTTCGCCGCCTGCACCGGAAAGAGCGTCGGGCTGCGGGGCGGAGCAGGAAGTAGCTCTTGGCAGGGCCTCGCTATAGCTGCCCGGCAGTCGCCCGCTGCGGCTCGAGGCTTGGGTTTGCCACCGGGGCACGATTGAGACAGCCTAGCATCGTCTACCGGCGTCCTGCTGTACCGTATGCGAGGACTCTCTACCGGCTACACTTGCTGATGCAGCCCGGCCGCTTTTGGCCCCGATGAGAACAACGGGTCGCTCCTAGGGCGGCAGAGCGGTGTGGAGGAGGCGCAGCTCTAGGTCGGGGAGCGCCCGTCAGACCCAGGACCTGAGGCGAAGCCGCGTTGCGCGGCCGGTACCGTGGAGCGCCCAGCAGCCCCTCGCTGGGCCCGTGGCAGAGCGCTCTGGAACCTGTGTGCGCATGAAGGCGTGCAGGCGTTCCACAGTAAAGGTTACCGTAAAACAGGTGAAGGGATAAATCTGAAGTCTGCTAACGCCCGCAGTGCGCTTTCTGGAGTCACAGGGAACAGCGCAACTTCCAGAAATAGTGCTGTTAACGAAACCGGGCATCGAACTCCTGGGCACTGACAGGGCATTGAGAAGCAGGCATTTGGTTATTGCGACGCCGGGTGCGCGGGGATCGCTCCCCAAACCAGGCGCGCCGCCCAACATTGCCCGTGGCTGTTTACGGAGGAGTTCCCACAAAATCACTCCTATCTAATGCAGTTACTCCTTCTGCCTGTTACATATTAATAAGGCGTGATTCAGCAAAACACCTGTGTGGTTGCAGGAGTCATCTGTTGGCGGTGAATCCCCCTCCTCACGTTAGCTTTTTGTCCTATTAAAGGCATTGGAATGTGTATCCAACTCTGCCAACTTCTTCAGCAAGATAAGGATGTTCCTGTCACAATCATAACTTCTTTCTGCTACTGCACACAGATGGTCTTCAAGTTGATGAGCCACTTGACTGGCCTCTCATCTTTCAAGATTAAAAGCTTTTTAATTAACTCCCTAGGCAAACGTTAAAAACATTCTCAAGGCATTATGCAATGGACAAAGACACTATGTAGTTACACACTGACTCAGTTGAAACTCTTAAGGTTTTGCAGTTTGAAATACAGCCTCAAGGTAAGAGCTTCAGTTTTTCTGTTACCTCAGCCCTTCAAAAAAGCAGATCCAAGAATTTAGTCACCGAAGAGGAAAGGATAACTCCCATTGTTTAAAAAAAAAAAAAAGACCCTTCCACTGCTTCCTATTTAATAAGTGTCTAAGGATGATTATTTTGTTGCTTACCAGCACTTGATGTTGGCACATGTTCACCACAGACCCGACCCAGGCAAAAAACACCATTTTGTTTCTGTATTAGAGATGTGTGGTGGCTTGCACAGAACAGCCAAGTACAAATATCCTAAATAAATGTTTTTTACATATGTCAAATACTTATCAGGGGTGTTGCATTATTGCTCTTCCTGCAGGGAAGCTGGTAATTTATAGTGATTAAACATTTAAAGAACTAATTTCCCAGGTGGCCTATCTGAGAAATAAGCATTGCAAAACTGAGGCCTGATAACAGTAACTGTGCCATCCAGCATTCATTTCAGATAATGGATGAAAGTGATCATACCAAGGCAAGGACATCTTGTTTAGAAATTGAATCCACAGGCACATCAAGGTTTGAAAGGACCTCTTGAGATTGAGTGCAACCCACCTGCCCAAGCAAGGTTGGCCAGAGCAGGCTGTCAAGGACCATGCTGAGTTTTGAATCTGTGAATGGAAACTCCACAACCTCTGTCAGTGTACAATATCCCTCACAATATAAAAAAAATAATTTTAAATAATGATTTTTTCTTGTGTTCCAGTGGTATTTTATGTGGTTTGGTCTGTGCCCGTTGCCTCCTGTCCTGTCCATGAGCACTAGTAAGAGGCTGGCTCTCTCCACTGCATCCCATCCAGTATTCATGCACAGACATGAGAGTACTCCTGAGCCTCCCTTGTTCAGGATCAGAGTCTTAGCCTCTCACCACAAGAAATGCTCCACTCCCTAAATCACCTTTGTGGCCCTGTGCTGCACTTGCTGCGATTAATCCCTATCTTGTACTGGGAAGCTTAAAACTGGACACAGTACTGCAGGTGTGGCCTCACCAGTGCTGAATAACATGTTCCAGAAATCCCAGGGATGTCCATTCTGGCAGCACTGCCAAGGGTTTATGCAAAGCTTACAATAAAAGAAATCTCACAATGATACTTTCTCAGCTATTATTGCTGCGGACATAATTAAGTGTCTACACTGACGGAAAAGAGTAATAGGTGAAAATATGCTGAACTTGAAATAACAGCCTCTTGTAATCATTCTGAAGGAAATTCCACCTGAAAGGGGTCATTAAAGTGACTTAGGATAGGGACAGTTTTCCAAGTGGTATCTTCTATTTTCTTACTGAGTGTATCTCATTAGCTATTCCCTGTCCTTCAGTAAATGCTGCTGGTTTTTTTACAAACCAAAATGGGCTAAGTTGCAAGTCCATGTCAGTGTTTAGTGGGGAAAAAAAGAAGAAATTAAAAAAGAGAGAAAATAGTAATACTATTAATATGCTCAAGTGTAGCAACTGTACTTATACACATCGTCTGTCATTCTTCCTAAATATTTTTTCTGCTGGTGCTCATTTCCTGCAATGATTACTGGCATTTGCTGAAAGAAAATATTTAGACCATTAATCCATAGTTTTAAAGAGGACAGATTCTAAACAAAGGGATGTAAGAAAAGACAGAGCTTGCCCCTATAGAATTTTCTTCAGTGGTAGTTCGAACCCCTTCCCTAATAAGGCACCTTTCAAAACAGCCCAGGCCTAGATCTCCTACAGCTGAAATAATTCATTTACTAAAATAGTCTTCAATGGCAACACATTAGTAATTAACACTAATTAATCAACAAAAATATGTCTGCCCCCGTACATTTCATTGTCTACCATGTTTGATTAGATGTTCTCATGCAAACTTTTTAACTGAAGTTTTGTCATCAGGATGGCAGGTGATTTGAAAATCCCAGCTGCAGGGCTACCATGCAGGACAAGCTGCATGAAGTGGCAGGAGTGCACCACTTGCAGTGTTTTACTGCTTTCCTTTTAAGAGTTCTTAGGAAGTAGAGAAAGGGCTCCTGATTTCTGACAGAGATCAGCACTTTGGGAACTACACACAGAAGCAGTAACTTCCTAAAAATTATTTTTCAGAGCCTTCACATGACTTCCTCAGCCAAAGATACCTACCTCTCTTTGGTATCTTTGTTGTGCTAACCCTTGTCAGGTACTTCCTGCATGAATTGTCTCGCTCTCTTTTTGAATCTATGTATCATTTTAGCACCGATTTCACCCAAGGGCAATGAATTTCACAAATGAACTACACACTGGGTATTGAACCATCTTCCTTTCATTTATTTTGAACCTGCCATCTGCTGATTTAACTTGATGTCGTCTAGTTATATTGAAATGGACAGTGAACTATCAATCCCCTTTCACACTCTCCATGACACTGACATTTTTGTCATTTCTCATACAGAAGCTACATCTCAGACAGAGAACTCATAATCTTTGTCATCCTTTTAGGAACTTTCTCCATTACCACAATACTCTGTAGAGATGGAGAGATCTGACTACCTAATAAATTGGAGGCATGTGCAATTTGGATTCAGGCAGAAGCATAATTATGCTTTCTTCTTTTATCTTTATTCTCTCAAAGGTCCCTTCTGGCCTTAAATTTTATGGGTTTGACCATAAAATTATATAGAATTATATATTATAAAGTAAAAAAAAAAAATTTTTTGGGAGGCAAAAACTAGATCAGAAGATACCATTTCTCTGTGAAGCTCAGATTGCCTCCTTCTCTTCACATGTGAATCACTTTTCCTCCTTTGAATTGCATTTGCCATTTTAACACTCAGTTTCATGACCATCTCCTGCAGCTCTCTGCACCATCCTCATCTTTTCCACACTGAATAACTTGGTGTTATCAGTACACTCTACCACCTTAGTATTGACCTCTTTTCCCAGTTTATTTATAGCTATTCCAAATAGCACAAGACTTGACCCAGCAAGGCTGTGCTGCTAATTCTTCCACTATGCAACCTGATGATTTTTGAAACTCACTTTGGAAGTTCAAGCTTTCTATATTAACCAGTCATCCGTTGTTCAAGTACATATTAGCTACTTAAGAAAACTCCAATGATTTTATGAGGCATGACTTCCTTTCACAAAAACCCTTCTCTAGCATATCATGTTTATCTGTGTTCACTGTATGCCATCTTACTTGCTCTTACTTAATACATACGGTGTATCAGGCTTACCAAGATGTATTTTGCCAGATCTTTCTTGAAGACCTTTTAAAGCAATGGTGTCCCATTTGATTATTGTATCTACTCCAGTAGTTCAGCTATTTCAAACTGTACCTTTTCTGAAATGTGTGGCTGAATAAATCTAGTCCTCAAAATTGCTCCTTTTGTCTCTTTCTTCCTTAATGTCATCTATTAGATTCTTGATACAATACATACTCTCAGGTGAGTCTTCCAAAAAGTGTCTGCTATGGACACTTCCTTAACTTCTTCTTCAGGTAATATAAATGCAAAAAGAAAATCATAATGTAATGTTATTTCTATGGTTACATGGTTACCTGAAGACTCCCAGGGGACCATCTGTCCTTTAGAATAAACTCTTAACTCGCTCCAGTCTGTGTCAGAGGCGACAACAAAATATGACCTTCTAATTTCTCTGCCTAATCAGCTGAGACAGTGCACCAGGGGAACATTAGGCAGTTGTAATCATGGCAGGAAAATCTGGTCATAAATTACTAAATCATAATCTGCCTAACTTCTCTCCTGATTACATCCACACTTAGTAAGACTTGTATGCATCAACCTGCCTACTGATTAAATTTAGATTATTCAAGTATGCAACTGTTTAGTTTATAATTACACGTATAAATCTCATCTAATGCCTTTTCTTTGTTTCATTTTACAGACTGAAAAGAATGTTTACTTCCCACAGCTTCCTGGTAAGTGTGAATTCATAAGACCAAGTTCCCAAGCCCATTTTCTAAGTGGAAGAGGATACTGAATTAGGGCAAAATCACCTTCTGATTCATCACAATCAACTATTTAAATTTTATGCAAGATAAAAATTTACTTTTCTACTTACACTATGGTAGAATTACCTCTCCAGTTATGTTATATTGTGCAGCAACAGGAAAAATTTCCTCCACAGCAAATTTATAAGCAGTAGCTTGAAACTCTTTCTGTTCATCAGTAAGTTCTATCAAAAAAATAGCCAGCCAAACAACCAACACCCCCTCCCCAAAACTCAAACAATTCCCCCCCCCCCATTCTTTATTACCTTTTAATTTGTTAGACTATAAGAAAAGAAGAGACATGAGTCTTTTCAGAACAACCCAAATCACCATTTCCTGGGCCTCTTCAGGAAGCTAAAAAGCTAGGACCAAACAGAGTCACAGAATTGCCTAGAAAAAAACAAGACCTGTATGATCATCAGTCCAATCATGAGCCTAACACTGAAAAGTCCTTGAGTAAACCATATCCCTAAGCACTACATCTACACAACTCTTAAAAACCTCCAGGGATATGGACTCCACCACCTCCCTGGGCAAGCCATTCCATTGTCTGAGAATCCTTTCTCTGAAGAAATTCTTTCTAATATGCAACCTAAACTCCCCTTCGTGCAACTTGAGGCCATTTCCTCTTGTTCTGTCACTTGTTGCTCGGTCGAAGAGACCAATGGCATTGGAACAGGCTGCCCAGGGAGGTGATGGAGTCATCGTCCCTGGAGGTGTTCAAGAAACGAGTGGACATGGCACTTAAGGATATAGTTTAGTGGTCATGGTAGCTGGGTTACGGTTGGACTTTTCCAGCCTCAATGATTCTACGACCCTGTGGCCTGGGCGAGCTCAGCACGGCCGCCCGGACAGCTCCGCCGGCGGCCGAAGCGGGAGGCGCTTTCCAGGGTGGCTCGTGGGGCCGGCGAGTAAGCGGCTCCGTGACCGGCTGTCCGTTCCCCCGCGGAGGTAAGACCTCTAGGGTCAGATCACGGAACGGGGAAGCCCCCACGCCCTGACAGCAGTAGGGGAGGCCGTGGCACCAGCCGAGCTAGCAGCCACGTTTGGCGGGGGACGACCGGCGCTCGGCGGCTGGGGGGAAAAGAAGAATGGAGCCCTCCCCGCCGCGCTCCCCACCAGGTACGCTGCTCGCTGCCACCAGCTGCCGAAGTTGGCGTCGGGCCCAGGCGAACTTCGCGACGCGCGTCCCGAGACAGGGACATCAGTCTAGCTGCCATCCCGCCACCCCTCCGCGGGCCGTCCCGCCGCCCCTCCGCCAGCCCTCGGCGCGCCCCTCCGCCCGCCGCCCCGCGCGCGGCTTGGGCACCGCCCCCGCGGCCTCGGCGCAGGCGTCGGCCGGTGAAGCCGACGGGACAGGAGGGTCAGCGTGGGGTACGGGTGGTGCTCGGAACGGCTGCGACGAGCGGAGCGGGAGGCTGTCCGGCCGCTGCCGCCTCTCATGCTTTCACGGCAACAAAGAGAGCGCTGAGCGGCGGGCGGAGGCACCGGGCCCCTGGCTGTGCCGGCGCGAAGGGCACCGGGAGACGATGGCGAGGAAAGGAGAAGCCTCCACGCCTCTTTACGGTGAGCTCCCGGGCACGGGGGGCAAGGCGAGCCGGAGGCAGCCGCAGCCCATGCCTGCCTCCGGCCTGTTGATGCTACGGACCTAGTCGGCGTGCAGCAGCACCGGAGTTTGTTTCCTCGGCGGATGCTGGGGGCGGGGTGGGCGTAGGGCCCCCGCGGAGGAGGCCCCGCAGGCGCCGGGCTGCTGGCGGCTCCGCTGCGGCTCCCCGGCCGCAGGAGGCGGGACGGCCGGCTCCGGGGAGGGGAGCCGAGCCGGCGGGTGCAGAGATGGGGGCGGGCAGGGCGAGAGCCTCTGCCACCCCGCACTCCTCGGGAGCAGGTGCGTGGTGGCTGCTTCGTGCGCGCTCCGTGATGGTCGGGGCTGCGGTGCGATCCCCCGGGGCGGCGGGAGGGAAGGCCGCTGGGCGCGGGGCCGGGCAGGGCCAGGCCGCGCCGGCCGCTGGGCGCAGGGGACTGGTGTGCGACGCTGGAGGCTGCGGAGCGCGGTACCGGGGCCGTGGGTACGCGGGCCGCGAGGCAAGAGCCCGCCGCGCCGGTGGTACTTGTGTGGCGCTCGTGTTTGCGGAGTATGGGCTGGGGGTTTCTGCCGGCGCACTGGGGTACCCAGCGCGATGGGAAGGTCATGGGGGGCAGGACTCATCTCCGTGCTTGAGCTCTGCGTTAATTGCTCCATGGAAGCAAATGTGTTTGCGACAGAGGACACGGGGCTCGCAAAGCTGCTTAGCCTGTTTGGAGGTGTTGCCACAAATCCGATTTCCTCTCGGCGTGCGCGAGATTTCCATGGCAGAGCCGATCCGCAGGGTGAGCAGAGCCCCGGGAAGGGGCTGCGTGCCGGCGCGGCCGGACACTGCTCGTTACACACAGGGGCTGCCCGCGCTCCGTGCAGCGGCCTGGCCGCGACATCGCCAGCGTGCTGTGCTGCGTGTGACAGCTCGGAAAACTCAGCTCTGCGGTTCGTCTCTGTACTCTGAACCTTGATCGGGCTGAAGGGAAATTCACAGCTTTGTCTGCCTCCTGAGACGGACAAAACAGCCTTTAGCAAGGGGACAACAAACGAAAAACAAATGAGAGTGTGCCGGAGGTGAGATCTAAATAGGTGACTCAGTAGTTAGTTAACTTCTGAGGGAATCAGTGCCTGCTCCTATGGAATTCGAATGGTTTTGCCAGTTACTGCAGAGGGAGGAGGCCTAGGACCACAGATACCAGTGCTGATGGTAGAAAGATAGGCACGGAAATATTTGTCTGAAAGAAAAGCAGGAATGCAGCCTTCAGAAAGGGAGAAAAAACATTTGAATAGGCTTCAGCAGGTGCTGAACCCTCTCTTCCTGTTGATAAGCCTCCTCACTTGCTGTTGATAAGCCAAGAACACTGTTAAGAAAGGCATGACAAAGTACGAAGCGATGTGTTTGCCACAGTGCAATCGTTTCTTAAGCTTGCTTTTCCAAAACATCTTACTCTGGTAAGAGAGAGTGATCCTTCAGTTACCCAGCTTGAGGGAGGAGGGCGATGTGTTTGTAACCAACTTGTGGTTCTCAAGAATTACTCTGTCTAGAATTTTTGCTCGTTTGGCTATCGTTAGCGTGTTTACTTCCTTACATTTGCATATGTGGGTTTTATTAGTGGTGATGTGTACTGTACCACATTTGCAGGAGTGTTGAGGAAGTGCTCTGGTCGTATTGGGAAGCAAGATTTGAATTCAGATTTGTTTTGCCTCTTGGATCACATAATGTTAAAGACTGAAAGATTTCCGAATTCGGCATACACAACATGGTTTTCCTTTTCAAATTAGGCTGCTGTAACAGTTTCTTGACTTTGTTGTCTGTCAATATTTATTATCCCACAGGTATATTTTTCAGAGTATCTTAAACTTCTCTCTTTGGAATCTTGAGACTTTCTAATTTATAAATGGCAAAGGCAGATTCTCAAAAGTTTTGGTCTTGTAACTTGTCACATCAGTCTGATTCTTTAGAATAGATGAGTTAAGGCTATAGTCAACAGCTGATGGTTGGCTCCTGGAACAGTTCTGTAAGTACCTCAGATTTCCCGTTGAGTTAACAAGTGTCCTCTCAGGGGACTGGTTCTTGTGAGTTAGACCAGCTGCTGAAAACCTCAGGTATTGGGCAGAATGGTTGACTGTTAGTGGAATATGGCTTTGTAAAATGCTTTTGAGAAGCCCATAGGCATTGTTCCTCTGAAGCGCTCTCTTTACACTACTTTGTCTGTGAGAGGAGCAGTAAACTCAGCTTTAAAACCGAGCTTCTTGGTGCTTCCTCAAGTTTAATCCTCACTGGGATGGCTGTAAGCTGGCTCCAGGAACTGCATCAACTTCTTCCTTAAGATGTGTTAAATAGGAAGGTTTTGTCAAGAACAATGACATTGATTTTATTGAGGTCTCTCTCTTCAGCAGAGGACTTCTGAAAGAGAGAAACCAAAGTTCTTTCCCACAGGAAGGTTCCCACTGAAGTTAGGGAGGCAAATTATGCATTATTTCCTGTTCTTATTGTGACTAATTTTTGAAGTTATGGGATTTTTTTTTTTAAACCAAAGTAGTATTTTCTTTCATGCAATTGCAATATTAAGGATTGTCGTGGAACTGTTGAAATCAATAGTAAAAAAACCCTTTTTTTACTTCAATGTAGAATCAAGCCCTTAGACTTGATAGTACCATAAGCAATTTCTTATAGTAGTGAACTGTACTGCAGTTGTTTGATTACAAATCACTGAATTCCAAATGGATGAGGATGTCTTTAAATAACATTTTAATTGCTATTTTAAGGAGTACACGAAGTGCCAAATTTTATTGCTTTCTACTGAAATTTAGCTTACTTTTTTTATATCTGCATATTTAGGTTCACTCTAGTAAGAACTACTTTCATATGATTTCTTTTGCTAGTAGTGGGTGCAACTGAAAGCCTGTAATTGAGTCTATGTAATTGAGTCTGTAAGTGGGATTCCTAGTTACTGCTGTTACTATTACTTCAAGGGAGGTTCTTCTGTCTCCCATGGAAGAGCTTTTGATGGACTATGAAACATTCTGTAAAGATACATTTTCTTGCAGCTTGGCCTTCATTTGCCCTTCCCAATTTCATCCAGTTACATGTATGTGCCATGCAAGAAGAGCATCTTTCACCTAAGGAAAATGAGCTCTGCTCATACAACAGGGCAGTGTTGTATGATGCAGAAGCCATTGGCTATGATACTGCTGCAAAGAAACCCTCCTTAGCCCCTGCTGGTAACCCCTGGTGTATTGTCCCACGTCCTTCTGGATTCAAATAGTGTGCCAGTGGCATGCATACATATTAAGGCTGAAACTTGATTTAACACTTTCTCCCCCACCCCCTTCAGATGGTTTAAACATTTCTTCATCTGGCAGAAATCTGGTCCAACTTCAGCTTTGTAGCGCATGTTCCAGGCAGGATAAATAATTTACTGTTTGAGCTTATCTGCTGAATTTAGATACAGAATTCCAGTAATGTCTGATTTTGCTAACATCCTAGTTTTAGATAAAACAGTTAGCTGTGAAATAAATACAGGGGGCTGGGGTCAATAACAGAGAGAATTTTAAAAACAACACTTCATAATAGGTTTCCTGTTACTTGTTACTGCACATGGGTCTCTTTAACTGAGAACTTTATTTTTTAACATGCTGCTTCTTTTTCCCCTGGTCCTGTGGTAATGGCCTCCACAATGCCCTTGTCCCAGTGGCTCAGTATCCAAGTGGAAACCAGTAGTGAGTGGTGTCTGTATTGGGACCGATGCTGTTTAATATCTTCAACAACAGAGTAGGGTTGAGTGTACTCTTACCAAGCTTGCAGATGACACCAGGTTGAGTGGTGCAGTTGATTTGCTAGAGGGAAGAGATGCCACCCAGAGAGGCCTTGGCAGGCTTGAGGAGTGGACCGGTGTGAACCTCATGAGGTTCAAAGAAGGCCAAGTGCAAGGTGCTGCATCTGGGTCAGGGCAATCCTGAGAGCAGCCCTGTGGAGAAGGACTTGTGGGTGTTGGTGGGTGGCAGACTGGACATGATTTGGCACCGTGCACTCCCAGCTCCAGCTGTGTCCTGGGCTGATCTTCAGCAGCATGGGCAGCAGGTGAAGGGAGGGAGTTCTGGCCTTCTGCTCTGCTGAGACCTACTCTGAAGTTTTCAGTACTGGAGAGACATGGACCTGTTGGAGTAGGGCCAGATGAGGCCACAGCAATAATGGGAGAGCTAGAAGCTGTTTACTGTGAGGCCAGGCTGAAAGAGTTGGGGTTGTTCTGTGTGGAGAAAAGAAGGCTCCAGGGAGTCTTTCTGCTGGCCTTTTAGTACTTAAAGGGGCTTACAAGAAAGATGGAGAATCACTTATTTTACCATGGCCTGTATTGATGAGGCACTGGAACAAATTTCCCAGGGAATCTATAAATGCCCCATCCCTGCAAGTATTTCAAGGTCATGTTGGATATATATTAGGACAAACTGATCTAGTGAAAGATGTCCCTGCCTGTGTCAGGGTGGGGTTGAACTAGGTGATCTTGAAAGATCCCTTCTAATCCAAAGCATTCTATGGTCTGTACACTGCTTTGTATTTCTATCAAGCAGCTATTGTCCCAGGTTGTCTATATGACTAAAATTCATACCCTGTGCCTCTAATTTACATGGCTAGTAATTGCACGAAGGAGAAAGTGGTGTGTTGGCTTTAAATTGTGGTGAAATTCTGGACAGTAGGTAAGTAAATTGAACTAAATTATCTGTTCCAAAATTTTCAAATAAAAAAGTAAATTCCATGAGTACCAGAACTGAGGAAGCCAGTTTCCCTATACTCTTGTCTTGTGACTGGTTGACTTTGTTGTCAGTCAATCAGGTTTTGTGGGGCATTTAGACAATAACTTCCTTTCATCCCATCTTTGATTCTCTGCAGTTTAATATAGTGTTTGCTTAACCTTTCACGCCTCAAGGCACATACAGGGGAGTCTTTGTCTACCTCCTGCTGATTTTCTTAGAATGTCAAATTACCTTAACGCATGTCTGCTCTTCCAGCAGCCTTAATGTGAGTTGATGGTGGAATCATAAGTTACTGGGAAGTATAAACAAAAGGCACAGAGAAGGTTTATGCAATCACATTATAAAGTTATTGGAAAATAGTCTTAAAAAAAAACCACCCCAAACAATAGTTGCAAAAAGATGGTTTGCTGAAAATCCTGCCCTGTGTACTTTGAGGTGAAAGTGACTTGCTGTTTCTTTCTTGACTTCGTGGGGACTACATACAAGGCCATCGCATCCTGTATGTGATTGAGCTTTCTAATATCTCCAAGTACAAGAATAGTTTCTTCCCAGAGCAGAGTTGGGGCCTAAAGCAGGTTTCTAATGTGAAGATGTGTCTGCATACTCTGAGCTGTCTGACATATTTATTACTTGCAGTTGGAAAGTTAATGATCACCTTGAATATTCTTAGAATGACGTTGTTGTCTTGGAATAGATAAGATATCAAGCAGATGCCATAATCCAGTGAGCCATCAGTATGCAATCAAGAAAGAATTAGAAACATGCTACAACCTTGTTTCATTTTACTTTTTTTGTCATGACAAAATTTTAACTCAAAATTTTCTCTGAAAGAAATCAATGGAAAGTTGTGCTCTAAACCTTTTGGAAGCACAGGGCTGATAATCCAAACTTCTTTTCTTATGTATATTAAATTACCATATTGCAGGGGGAAATGACCCTACAGAACTGTGTAAGAGTGAATACAAAGGTTTGCATTAGCTTCTCAGTCAGTTATGTGAATATGCATTTGGGCCCCTCACTATAAGAAGGACACTGACGTGCTGGAGCGTGTCCAGAGAAGGGCAGTGAGGCTCATGAGGGGCCTACAGCACATGTCCTATGAGGAGCATCTGAGGGAGCTGGAGTTGTTCAGTCTGAGGAAGAGGAGGCTGAGGGGAGACATTCTGGTTCTCAACAACTACCTCAAGGGAGGTTGGAATGAGGAGAAGTACAGCATCTTCTCCTTGGTGGCAAGTGACAGGACTAGAGGAACTGGATACAAGCCTTGCCAGGGAGGTTCAGGCTGGATATTGGGAAATATTTTTTCACCAAAGGAGTTATCAAACATCATAATGGTCTGCCCAGGGCAGGCAGTGGTGGTGTCACCATCCCTGGAGGTGTTCAAACAGCATGTGGACTTGGCACTTGGGACGTGGTTTAGTGTTGATCCTTCAGTACTGGGCCAAAGGTTGGACTAGATGATCTTGAAGATCTCTTCCAACCGCATATATTCTGTGATTCTGTGATTTCAGGCCCGTATACATATTGTCATAATCTGTATTCTGAAAGCTTTAAATGTACATGATTGACTGCAATAGGGTATGGCATAAATAGCTAGGCAGTGTAAAAGACATGTATGATTTTTATTGGACTCTGGGTATTTAAAAAAATGCAGAGTATTTACCCAACAGGATAGTGTCTTTCTGAACAGCAGTGTGGTTTATTGTGTTCTGTGGTAAAACCCTGATGACAAAGGTAACTGGGTGTTCTTAGTCTCTTGGGCGTTTGTGATATCTCAGAAGTGTCTGTACTTTGGTACTCTGGTGATGGCAATACTGTCATGGGTTTCCTCCATTGTGCTGATCTCAGAAACAGTTTAAACATTCTTTCCTCATTTGGATTATCATGGAGACTTTTATGGGATCAGTTGGATTGCTAACACTAGGCACATTCTAGGTTTTTGGAGTGGTCTTTAGCAGATTAGTGACAACATGCAAGCAGCGCTGCAGTTAAATTTACAAACATCTCCCTTGATACAAGGATAAGTGCTTACCTTATTAATATAAGTAGCTGAGTTGAAATCATTGTATCTTCTTGAAATATGAAAAGTACTGCATACCAAAAATGGCTAGGTCAGTATGTGAATAAGCAATAAAACCAGCTAGTTTTAGTCAATACAAAATGCTCATCTAGTGGGCTAGTACATCTTTGTATTTCCTGAACCAAATTAATTACTACACTTTCCTGTCCAATTAAGATTCCAGAGTGTATGAAAGCATCCAGACTCTGATTTATCATCCCTTAGAGCTTGAATATTGTATGTCTTTTAGCTTATTGCCTAAAGGTGAGCCATTTTTGGGATAAGGTTATTGCTCAGCCGTGAACAAGGATGATGCAATCGGAGCATCTTTTAAGTAAGAGGTCAACCGAACTGTTGGGAATATTTTACACTCTGCAGTTGATTATTTATTGCTGAGCATTATGCTTGTCACTGAACACTACCCAGAAAAAAACATAGTCTAATAAGAAAGGCCTCTTTATGACTAAATTAACTTTGTCTTTTAACAAGTAGGATATTAATAAGTAGTTGAGGATAAACTCTCTCTGCTACCATACAGTTTAACAATGATGTGATGAAAGTAACTCTGACCTTTGCCCAGTCCTCTGCTGGATGAACTGGAGCAGTTTCTGCATGGTACAAACTCCAGGAAAGTGTGTGTGTGTGATGGAGTTATGCAGGAGGAGGTAAAGCTTGAACCTGCTGCTTTTAGTGTAATTCTCTGTGTTATCAAAACAAGGCTTTACATACAATACAATACAATACAATACAATACAATACACCAGGTTGGAAGAGACCTTCAAGATCATCGCGTCCAACCCATCAAACAATCCAACCCACCCAACAACTAGACCATACAGCCAAGCACCCCATCAAGTCTTCTCCTGAACACCCCCTGTGAAGGCGACTCCACCACCTCCACGGGCAGCCGATTCCAATGGGCAATCACTCTCTCCGTGTAGAACTTCTTCCTAACATCCAGCCTAAACCTGCCCTGGCGCAGCCTGAGACTGTGTCCTCTTGTTCTGGTGCTGGATGCCTGGGAGAAGAGGCCAACCTCTGCCTGGCTACAACCTCCCTTCAGGTAGTTGTAGAGAGCAATAAGGTCACCCCTCAGTCTCCTCTTCTCCAGGCTAAGCAACCCCAGCTCCCTCAGCCTTTCCTCATAGGGCTTGTGTTCCAAACCCCTCACCAGCTTTGTTGCCCTTCTCTGGACACGTTCCAGCAAGTCAACATCCTTCCTAAACTGAGGGGCCCAGAACTGGACACTGGACTCCTGTATGGAGTTTTTAAAGCTGTCAGTGTTATTATTTCCCTGGGCTATATTTTCTGGCAAATGAGCCATTGCAGAGAAACATGAAGCATAACCACTGGGGAGTTAGAATTACTACACTTACCATAACATGGTAGTTTTGTCAGTTAGTGAATCTTTCTGCTTAGGAATCCATTCTTCTTTCTCTGGGTGAAAGATCTGTGCAACTTCAACTTTATTTTAATGTTCTTGTATTTTTTTCCTTTCCACATTGTTCAGTCTGAATTTCTTGGTACCAAACTTTTATGATCCTGGAATTCCAGTCTCTGGGATTTACTTCTATCCAGGCATAGATATAAATACCTTTATACCTGTCATTCTGAATGGTAGTGCTGCAGTCTGTGTGAAACGTCAGGAGTGGTTTTTTCATCTCATGCTAATCTGCTGTGGCATTTCACAGCAGCTGGGCTGCTATGAGCACCCGTTAATAAAAGCAACCAGGAGGAAATCTCTCCAGCTTGTGCCATGACTCCACACAGCCTGCTGCTGATGCAGAAATTCATAATCATAGAATCAAAAAGGTTGGAAAAGACCTCAGAGATCATCAAGTCCAATCTGTCACCTCATGACTAAAAGTGCCACATCCAATCCCCTCTTGAACACCTTCAGGGATGGGGACTCCACCACCTCCCTGGGCGGCATATTCCAATGGCCAATTCCTCTTTCTGGGAAGAACTTTCTCCTCACCTCCAACCTAAACTTCCCCTGGTGCAGCTTGAGACTGTGTCCTCTTGTTTTGGTGCTGGTTACCTGGGAGAAGAGACCAGCCCCCACCTAGCTACAACCTCCTTTCAGGTAGTTGTAGAGAGCAGTAAGGTCTCCCCTGAGCCTCCTCTTCTCCAGGCTAAACATCCCCAGGTCCCTCAGCCTCTCCTCCCAGGGCTTGTGCTCGAGACCTCTGCCCAGCCTTGCTGCCCTTCTCTGGACACATTCAAACTGTGCCAGGGGAAGTTTAGGCTCGAGGTGAGGAGAAAGTTCTTCACAGAGAGCTGTTAGCCATTGGAATGGTTTGGTGCCGTGTTTTAGTAGTCATGAGGTCTTGGGTGACAGATTGGACTTGATCTTTGAGGTCTTTTCCAATCTTGTTGATTCTATGATTTTATTCTATCACAAGTGTCTCAATATCCTTCTTAAATTGAGGAGCCCAGAACTGGACACAGGACTCAAGGTGTGGCCTAACCAGTGCTGAGTACAGGGGCCAAATGATTTCCCTGCTCCTGCTGGCCACACTATTTCTGATGCAGGGCACATGACAATAATTGCATGTTGCCAACCTTGATCCGTATAAGTGAATTCGTGGTTTCCTTCCTAGGTTGTGCTGAAGAGAGCTGCAGCAAGTGACCATACGACTTAAACATACTCTGAGTAGTCACTTTGAATTCAAAGCTCTTTTATTGTACTAAGATCTGAAACTGTGCAACTGATTGCTGGTGGACGAGAAGCTCAACAGGAGCTCTCAATGTGCACTTGCAGCCCGGAAAGCCAATCAGATCCTGGGCTGCATCAGGAGAAGTGTGACCAGCAGGTCAAGGGAGGTGCTTCTTCCCCTCTACTCAGCTCTGGTGAGACCCCACCTGGAGTACTGCGTCCAGTTCTGGAGCCCCTATTACAAGAGGGATCTGGAGGTGCTGGAAGGTGTCCAGAGCAGGGCCACGAGGAGGAGCAGAGGGCTGGAGCACCTCTCCTGTGAGGACAGACTGAAGGAGTTGGGGCTGTTCAGTCTGGAGAAGAGAAGGCTCCGAGGTGACCTCATTGTGGCCTTCCAGTATCTGAAGGGGGCCTACAAGAAGGCTGGGGAGGGACTTCTCAGGCTATCAGGTAGTGATAGGACTAGGGGGAATGGAATGAAGATGGAAATAGGGAGATTCAGTTTGGACATGAGGAAGAGGTTCTTCCCCATGAGAGTGGTGAAGCCCTGGAGTGAGTTATCCAGGGAGGTGGTTGAGGCCCCATCCCTGGAGGTGTTTAAGACCAGGCTGGACGAGGCTCTGGCCAGCGTGATCTAGTGTAGGGTGTCCCTGGCCATGACGGGGGTTGGAATTAGATGATCCTTGTGGTCCCTTTCAACCCTGACTGATTCTATGATTCTATGAACTGATTGACTTTTGGCAGTTGTCAGGACAGGGAAGTTTGGCCTAAAGAGATCCTCTCCTTGAAGGAGACCAATGAGGTTCTCAAAAGGTGTTTGGTGGGTTATGCCTCCAGCAGGAAGCCTCATGCTTGTATCTGTTTCTTAAACCAGGAGATATTCTGTCAAAAACACATGGTTTAGCATGTGCTTCTGGTTTGGTGAGGGTAGGGGGCTTTAAAACATGAGCTGGATTCTGCTTAATTATCTCTTATATCTTCTTTTTCAGGTTAACAAAGTCCTGCTGGGCCAGTTGCATGCCAAGCATTTAGACTTGCACAAGCTGATGTGCCATGAAATCTGGTAGCTGAATTAGTGTCCTTCATAATCAGTGCACTTTCAAATAAATGAATATGCTGAATAATAGCTCTGGTACTTATTATTTAAGATTATTTGTACTGGATGTTACAGTAAAATAATTGTTGATTTATTTTTTTTTCTATCACTTCTATTTTTCTACAAGAATTAGGATTTCTTGGACGTGATCAGGCTGCTAAAAACCAGCTGACTAACAGTGTGGCAAAATACAGTATTTATTTTTAGATTTATTTTTTTTTCCCCCCAGCAGAATGATAAATAGTTCCACTGCTGTTGCTTTGCTCTGTCTGACAAAAGACAATGAGCTGTATCTGTGAATGTGCCTTTTTGTTGGTTTTGGTACAATGTGAGGTCTGTGCTAGATTTGGACAAGTGCTATAAACATGAAAATGATAATAAGTGCTATGTGCCTGTGACCAGTGCTCTTGAACTCTTGTAGTGTTAACCCCCCATCAGTAATTTAAAGGCTTGGGTGGAATTTGTGAGATACTAAAGTGCTTCTACATACATGTACACACATCTATATGCATGTTTTCCCCAAATATATATTTGTATATATACACACACACACATTTATTTCCTTGCTACCACTTTTTCTGGCACCTATCCAGGTTCCTACTACACTTAAACAAAACATCAATATCATGATGATTATGGCCAGGAATGCATCACTTGATTTAGAGAGCTAGTACCATAGTACGTGCATACGTTGTATTTCTTTTTATGTAGTCCATGCTGAGTAGACCCTTGCTAATTTATGCTGATAGGCTCTTCACAAGTGATGGAGTGTTGTGGCAAGAGGTATCTAGCACTGGTCCAGCATCTTGCTGTGAACTTGAGGCTAGCCACCATTTTGGGACTCCAGTCTGAGGGATAACATCCATCTCAGCAGCTGTCTTGAAGCTTTCAGCGAAGGGAATCAAAACAATCTGTAGGTAGTGAAGGAGTGGTTTGGGATCACAAGATCACAGGATGTCAGGGGTTGGAAGGGACCCAAAGAGATCATTGAGTCCAACCCTCCTGCCAGAGCAGGGATACTGAAAAACAATACAGGAGGAGAAAGCTATCAGTTTCTTAACAAAACAAACCAAAGCTAACCGCTAAACAAGTGAGTCTGTTACTGGGAATAGTGACAAAATAAAGCCTCTAGAATTCTGAGCTATAAACTGTCAGTGAAGTTGGATAGTACACCTGGAAGGGTGGCTTTGCAAGCAGAAGGAAGCAACCCCTCAGCTGCCAAGAACACTTTTCCAAGACTTCTGTGCTGTAACCACTGCCAGGAAAAGATAGATGAGAACGTCTATGAATGTTGTTTATATCTGCTCTGTCTCACTCAGAGGTGTAAGAAAATAGAGTAAGAAAAGGTAACACATTAAAGGAGCAATTTGGGGAAATATTTCTTCTCTCCCCACAGAATCCATTCATGGATGCTAGCAGCTCTTTGTGACATGTCTGTATTTGCTAGTCAAGATGGGAGCTTGGGTCCTTGCAGGTATCAAAAAGGAGTTCACATGTTCTCTCTGACAGCACTTCAACATTCTGACACTTGGTATAATATGAAAGTATATACATGAGTATTAAGAAATCTAAATAGACTCAGTGAACAATCTAAGGTGCACTGGAACTGACCTAGGATAAGGGCTTGCACATATGCTGGAGCCAGTTTGTGGCCTCTCCTGCCTTTCTTGTCTATCTTGCAGTACATGAAAGCAGATGGTTTGAGCTTTTCTGGAGCACTGGAGGAAAGGATAGGATTGTAGTCTATGTCATTGCACTTTTGGGCCATTTCAAGGATGTTTGCATTATGCTGTCCTGTCTACACTCACACATACATGATGAGCAGAGCCTTGACGTAGCTGGGCAGTATTTTACAGTGTGCTTTCTGATGTTAGTGCAGTTTAACCTGGCTGCCTGTCATAGTGCAATGCAGGGCACAGTCCTGTGTCTCTCTGCTCTCCCTCACTGTCATTGGAGCATGCTGTTTTGTACACTATTTCCTTTTAATGGGATTAGTTTGCTTTTCACCTGTGACCTCACCTTTCCTTTGTCAAAGATGGACAACGTAAATATTGAATTAGCACACAAAAGTACGTAATATTTATCTTCTATGTTTACATTTAATGACAATTACATATTGTCTTTCTGTGCTGCTTTAGTTGTGTTACCAAAGCAGCAGCAAGTTAGGTTGTGGTTACTGGCAACTTCCTCCTGACCCTTTGAGACCCAGTCTCTCATACCATACTGCTCATGTTACTGGTGTGGATGCTTCTAAGTAATTCTGGGGTTCCATTCCAGCAAGGATAAAAAATAAAAATGCTAATGATTAGTGTGGATGGTAAGTTCTTGTCTGATAGCTGATGTTACTGGCATCTGTTTTGACATCATCAGTGTGTGACCACTGTGCACCTTGAATCAGGAGTATGTGCTTTGCCTTACATTGGTGTCTGTCTCTGTCTTCTGTTTGTATTTTTGTCAGAAAAGAATGGTTCTGCTTGGAAGGGTGTTTTAGGTTATCACCTGCTGCTTTGCTGCTTTCCTCTGTTTTAAAGGAATTTGGTGAAGGTTTTCCCCACCTTCACTGTACTGGTATCAACACCACAGATGTGACCTATAGCAAAAACAAAGGGAGTGAAAGGCAAGGAATCTGATGTTTCCTTCTGTGTTACATTTGCATTGTGTCACCATCTAAAGTAATTCTTTTTTTCCCCCAAGGTAATTGCAGGTGGCTAAAGTGTCATCATATTTGGAGCACAAGATACCTATCAGGCTGAATTTGTACTTGACTTCCAGTTGTGAATTCTCTGAAAGGCATAATTTTTCACTGTAGGGAAAACTGCCATTCTCTTTTGGCAAAAGCTCAGTGGTGATAAACATTGATCAGCAAGTTGTTGGAGGTGATTTTGTACATTTGTTTTGTGACTTCCGTAGGACTAGGTAGAAAAACATCTCAGCAGAGTTTCTGTACAGCTGAAGGTTAGTTGCAAATCTTTTGCAAATCTTCTGGTAAGGTAAAAGGCTGAATCTGTAATAAAGTAAATATTTTGTCTGTGAGAAAATTCTCCTCTGAAAGCACTGAGTACAGTGGATGTTGTCATGGACTATCACGGTAGAAAAAGGTCACAAAATACCTCATGGGTAAGGAAGCTTCCTCTTGTCATCAGCTCTGCACACCTTGAGTGTTACAGGAAACTCGTAGAACATGTGTTAAGAAGCTCACACTTGAGGGACATTTTTCCAGTCACTTTTCATGTTCAGGTAATACACCCAAAGCAAATGTAAACGCAGAATTGTATGGATACCACTCTGTCAGAGCATCAGAGTATCCCAGAAATAAGAGGTCTTGATATCTCATGATCCGATTACATCAGGCTCTGGATTGATGTGCTGCTTTCTGGTGATCCCTTGTGCGAAACAACTGAAAGGCTTCAAACACTTGGGATATGAGTAGGATGGAATGTGAACTGTGGGGCAGATTTTTGCTTGAATCATCTGGTGAGTGGGAAGTATTTGAAGAGAGGTTGAAAATCCAAGCATGAACATAAAGAAAATGCCTTTCCCCTCCCTCTCTTTCCCCCTCCCTCCCTACCCCCCCGACTTTAAGTCTTAATAGTGGCTTTTTTGTGAAAACACATAATTGCTTTTGTGTTTCAGCACAAGTTGGAGAGCAACTAGATTAGGACTTAGCAGGGTAGATACCAAAATCATAGTGAGGGAGATGAGGACCATGTCTTGGCATAAAATAATCACCAAACATACTAAAAAATGTGGTGCAAGACTATAGAGGTCACTGGCAAACTGGCTTCACTTAATATTTCCAGAATTCTGAATGCAGTAACTCACAACTGTAACAGTATTTTGCTTTCTTAAGTCTATAGTGAAGCAGAGAGACTGAGGACAATTATTGATATGTCTTAAAAAGCCTGGGATTAAAAGCATTGGCCTGCTTCTAGAGGAATCCATCCAGACTAGAGCAGTAATGTGTGACAGCCTTTTGGCATGTGATGTTAGAAGTCTTCTGTTTTCCCAAGTTGTCACATTTCATCTATATTAATCTTCACAAATTTTACAGAAGCTTTGATTTGGTTTAGTGATTGAGATCTCACATAGAAGGTACTCACAGGGGAAAACTGTTTGTTACC
Organism: Picus viridis; assembly: GCA_033816785.1. Lineage (NCBI taxonomy): Eukaryota > Metazoa > Chordata > Aves > Piciformes > Picidae > Picus > Picus viridis. The sequence goes on from CM066588.1 coordinate 35,476,789, forward strand.
CTTCATTTTTTTTTCTGTTAGCAACAGGAAAATGTATGCTTATGGTTCAGGTAATTGATGTTGTTTTTTCTCCAAGCAAATTCATTACTGCATTTCCTAAAGCATTCAGAATTTACATGTATTGTCACTTTAAACTGCATTTTGTCAGTACATACTCATTATCTATATGATTCTGTCAAGAAATTGTGTGGGGCTTACTGTGTTTCTTTGTCAGCATTCAGGAATCATTTCATTAGTATATTATACAGAAGTCAAAACCAAGTAGCAGCATATTATAGCTATCAAGTTCTTATTCTAGGCTTATGCTTTGATTTACTTGGATTCAGTTTATGGGAACGTAGTGTTAAGTTGGAAAATGCTTAGGTACATTAATAGAAATTATTGCTGATGGTTAAGATCGGGTCATGGCTTGCAAAGAATTGCTCCTCAAAAACATCCTTTGGTTTGATCTTCCTTTGTACAGTTCTTAATTACAAAAGTGCCTGCTTAGATTAAAAAATATATACTTAGATTAAAAAATACATGTGAAGTTCAACAAGACCAAGTGCAGGGTCCTGCATCTGGGTCGAGGCAACCCCAGGCACAAATCCAGGCTGGGCAGGGACTGGCTGGAGAGCAGCCCTGAGGAGAGAGACTTGGGGGTGCTGGGGGAGGAGAAGCTCAACAGGAGCTCTCAGTGTGCCCTTGCAGCCCGGAAAGCCAATCAGCTCCTGGGCTGCAGCAGGGAGGGCAAGGGAGGGGATTCTCCCCCTCTGCTCAGCTCTGGTGAGACCCCACCTGGAGTACTGCATCCAGTTCTGGAGCCCCTATTACAAGAGGGATCTGGAGGTGCTGGAAGGTGTCCAGAGAAGGGCCACGAGGAGGAGCAGAGGGCTGGAGCACCTCTCCTGTGAGGACAGACTGAAGGAGTTGGGGCTGTTCAGTCTGGAGAAGAGAAGGCTCCAAGGTGACCTCATTGTGGCCTTCCAGTATCTGAAGGGGGCCTACAAGAAGGCTGGGGAGGGACTTCTCAGGCTATCAGGTAGTGATAGGACTAGGGGGAATGGAATGAAGCTGGAGGTGGGGAGATTCAGGCTGGACGTGAGGAGGAAGCTCTTCCCCATGAGAGTGGTGAAGCCCTGGAATGGGTTGTCTAGGGTGGTGGTTGAGGCCTCATCCCTGGAGGTGTTTAAGCCCAGGCTGTCTGAGGCTCTGGCCAGCCTGGTCTAGTTTAGGGTGTCCCTGCCCATGGCAGGGGGTTGGAACTAGATGATCCTTGTGGTCCCTTCCAACCCTGACTGATACTATGATACTCAAAAAGTTGTTTTTTGCTGTGGTGTATTCCATCTATCTTTCAGCTGTCCAGATAACTCAAGTCTGATTTTAACTTAATGCCTTTAGGCCTTCTGAAAATAACTTATGGTATACTATTCTTTAGTGAAGGACATATGGAGAAGTCTGCTGTTGTTCTTGGATACCTGCTCAGCCTTGTAAACTCTTCTACATTGGCTTTGCAGTTTGTCCTTCTGTGTATCCTACTGCATCATCTTGGTCATGTCTCCCCTGCCTACTTGATTAGGCATTTCCATTTCCACTTGCTTTGAAGTTCATCTATCTTTTGTTTGGTTGGTTGTTGTTTTTTTCCCCCTCTTCCAGAGTAATTTTTATTCCAATTAATCAAACTCCGTTAACTGCAGTTTAGATGGAGATCTGGTATAACTGGATAAGGGAAGAGCAACTGATGTCATCTGCCTGGACTGGTATAAAGCATTTGACACTGTCCCGCATGACATCTTGATCACCAAACTGGAAGAGGACTTGAGGGGTGGACCACTTGCTGGACACGGAATTGGCTGGATGGCTGCACTCATTGTGGTCAACAGCTCAATGTCCAAACGGAGGCCAGTCACAAGTGGTGTTCCTGAGGGGTCAGTACTGGGACCAGTGCTGTTTCACATCTTTGTCAGTGACATGGAGAGTGGGACTGAGGCACCCTCAAAAAGGTTTCAGATGACACTGAGCTGTGTGGTCTGGTTAACATGCTGGAGGGAAGGGATGCTATCCAGAGGGACTTGGACAGGCTTGAGTCCCAGCCAATCTCATGAAGTTCAACAAGGCCAAGTGGCAACATGTGCTTGCCACCCAGAAGGCTGTGTCCAGGGATGCATCAACAGTGTGACCAGCAGGATGAGGGAGATGATTCTGCCCCTCTAGTCTGTTCTTAGGAGATGCCACCTGGAGTGTGTGTCCAATTCTGGTGCCCCCAGCATCAGAGGGACATCGAACTGCTGGAAAGGGCCCAGAGGGGGACCATGAAGATGATCCTGTATGAGGACAGGCTGAGAGAGATGGGGTTGTTCAACCTGTAGAAACAAAGGCTCTGGGGAGACCTTACAGCAGCCTTCTACTACCTGAAAGGGACCTACAAACAAGCTGGAAAAGGGCTTTTTACAAAGGCTTGTAGGGACAGGATGAGAGGGGATGGCTTTAAGCTTGAGTGTGGTAGATTTGGACTGGGGATTATGAACAAATTCTTTACAGTGAGAGAACCATCTATTAGTCCTATTTTAAGCTGAATAAGAATTTTAAAAACAAACCAAAAAACCCCCCAAACAACTAACCAACCAAAACCCTGCCATCCTGGGGGCAGCATTCACAAAAGGACAAATATTGCTGTTGCACAGACCACAGATTGATTTATTTTTCCCTTTGTTTTTTTGCAATAACATTGAGCTTGTTTAGGTGATCAGGGCAATCTGAGTGGACAAGCACTTTGTTTTACAGTGGAAAATATCTATAACTTGCAGCATGAATGATACCTTCCCTGAATGCTGCTGCTGGGGGATAGGTTGGACTGGATGATCTTGGAGGTCTCTTCCAACCTGGTTGATTGTATGATTCTGTGGATCTAGTGTTCTCAGGCTAAGTCTGGTTTTGCACTGAAAAGTTCTGCTTATGTGGCATTTGAGGGCTAAAGGTATTGTCCAAAATTTCTAGACTGCTTATAGTTGAATATTTCTGCCCTTCATGCTCCATTTCAGATACCCTAAACATAAGGCCAGCACTGGCAGAACAATCACAAGTGCTGTGCTAAGCTGTGTGTACGTGGGTGTAGGAGGGCTGGCATTCTTGGAGGCACAGGCTTGCTTTGCATTTCTGCCCATTCTGTTTAGTCCATGTGTTGTCAGTCTGTGTTTCCAGGAAGTGTCAGACCTACTGTTAGCAGTTGTTACAAAACCTGGAGGTACTGGACTTAATCCATGTAGTGCAGCACATAATTTCTCTTTTCTCACAGCTCCCCATCTTCCGTGGAGGAGCCTGTTTGGCTGGCTGGGAAAAACTGTGGTGCGTTTGAGCCAATTTTCTGATGTGGATCGTCCAGGAAGCAGTGTAGGGGTGTCATGTTCTCATTATTGGGGCACAGATTATGTAACAACTGTGGTGTTGTGGGGTTGTTTTTTTTTTTTTTTTTTTTTTTACTCTGGGATTTGAAATGTTCACAGTTCAAGAGAAACATGTTCACCCAAGCACTGACGTTAAAGACTACCATGAATGCTTGTGAAATGAAATATTCCAGATCTGAAAATTTGTGAGTGTTGTAATCTGTTGATGGAAAACACTAGATGTTGAAGAGGCTGGTGAATCTACCAAACTTTCAATGCCTAAGAGATCAAATCTTAATCTGTGTAGATGATGCTATTCTGGTTGAGACTATGTGGAATCCCACATGACCAACCAACCCACCCCCAGCAATGGGAGAGGGCTCAGAGGAGATGGGGAAGTATCATAGAATCACCAAGGTTGGAAAAGACCTCAGAGATCATCAAGTCCAATCTGTCACCCAAGACCTCATGACTACTAAACCATGACATCAAGTGCCACGTCTAATCCCCTCTTGAACACCTCCAGGGATGGGGACTCCACCACCTCCCTGGGCAGCTCATTCCAATGGCTAACAACTCTCTCTGGGAAGAACTTTCTCCTCACCTCGAGCCTAAACTTCCCCTGGTGCAGCTTGAGACTGTATCCTCTTGTTCTGGTGCTGGTTGCCTGGGAGAAGAGATCAACCACCTCCTGGCCACAACTACCCTTCAGGTAGTTGTAGACAGCAATAAGGTCTCCCTGAGCCTCCTCTTCTCCAGGCTAAACACCCCCAGCTCCCTCAGCCTCTCCTCATAGGGCCCAGTTTGACAGGCTCCAAGGCCATGGTTTGGTTGATTAGATGGTGTTGGGTGATAGGTTGGACTCGATCTCAAAGGTCTTTTCCTACCTGGGTAATTCTGTATCTCATTTAAACTATATTCTTACCTTGAAAGGTTGGACTTGTGATCCTTGAGGTCCCTTCCAACCTGGTGTTCTATGAATTCTGTCAATACAATACAATACACCAGGTTGGAAGAGACCTTCAAGATCATCGCATCCAACCCATCAACCAATCCAACCCACCCAATAGAAGATAGTAGTGTCTTCCTGAGCTAACTGGACCAGCATGGAGCAGGGGAAGTACATACGTGGCTCAGCCCATCATAAAGTATAGAACTGGAGCAACCAACCAAGTGACCTTTGAGGTGGCTGTTGAGCCTGGTTCGCATTCCAAAGGGTCTGTCTATCTCTGGGGCTACACAAGAAACTGTTATGGTTTAGACCCTGGTAATTTCTTCTTCTATCTCATGTTGTCTGCACTCACCACATTCCCTAAAAGTAATTTTCCTTTCTATTCAGGGTATCTGATGAGATCAATAGCTAAAAGCATCCTCTCTTGTTCTTCACTGGTTTCCATCAACTATTTTATACTGTGCAGATAGCCCTCTGGAGTTTTCTTACATACTATATGGGTCATGATAGCCAGTGCTGTTTCTGTGCTGTTGCATTGTGTTTCCTGAAACTTGGCTGAATACATCACTGGCCAGGGAATAGGCTTCTGAAGAACTAAGTCCTTGTACTGGATCTGGAGTCTGTGCTTTGAAATGCCTTTTACTTTGAGGGAACCAGGGATGCAAAGTTCTCTCTCAAGTATCTACAATACATGGAGGGATTCTCTTAATGAGTCTCCCTCTGTCTTCTTCTGGATATTTGGAACATGGGCTTTTTATGCAAGAGTGGAAAGGCATTTTGAAAGCAGTCAGTTACCGGCACCCTCAACTAGCATGAAGAACACAGATCCAGCAAGAGCTAACTTGTGTACAGTGGGACATAAAAAACTGACTCAAAGCAAGAGTTCTCTGCATTTATTTGAATTTCTGTGGTTTTTCTAAATTACACCTTCTGTCTTCAAGCAAAGACACCTTCGTTGCCGTAGCTGGTAATGTACTGCAAATGCTCTTAGTTCTACCAAGTTGGAAAGTGTGGCCAGCAGGAGCAGGGAGGTCATTCTCCCCCTGTACACAGCGCTGGTTAGGCCACACCTTGAGTGCTGTGTCCAGTTCTGGGCCCCACAGTTTAGGAAGGATGTTGACTTGCTGGAGCGTGTCCAGAGAAGGACAACAGAGCTGGGGAGGGGTTTGGAGCACAAGCCCTATGAGGAGAGGCTCAGGGAGACCTTGCTCTCTACAACTACTCGAAGGGAGGTTGTAGACAGGCAGGGGCTGGTCTCTTCTCCCAGGCAACCAGCACCAGAACAAGAGGACACAGTCTCAAGCTGTGCCAGGGGAGGTTTAGGCTGGATGTTAGGAAGAAATTCTTCATAGAGAGTGTGATTGCCCTTTGGGATGGGCTGCCTGGGGAAGTGGTGGAGTCACCATCACTGGGGGGTGTTTAGGAGGAGGCTTGAAGGGGTGCTTGGTTGCACGGTTTAGTTGAATAGTTGGTGCTGGATGATGGGTTGGACACGGTGATCTCGAAGGTCTCTTCCAGCCTGGTTTATTCTAATCTATTCTAAAGATCAGTGTTGCTTTTCCCAGGTGGAATAAAATGGAAATTGCACATAGTCAGCAAGCACAGTGATGCAGCCTGGTAATACCCCGATTACTTCCTTCTCTAAGGTAGTTTATTCTACATCATAATGACTTTGCAAGAAGCTTACTGAAAGGCTGTAACCTTTCTGCAATTAGAATAATTGTGGTTTCCCCAGATTAAATTGCATTTCCTCCTTCCAATAGCATTACCTGCTTTATGGGCTATTTAGCAAAGAACTGTACTCTGCCTTCCTCTGAAGTCTCGTGCCAGTCTTGATGTTAATTTAGCAGAGTTTTATTAACTTTTTGATAATGTTAACTGCAGTTTAATAGTTGTTCATTGTAAGAGTAATGACTGCATGAGATTACAATAGAAAACTGAGATGTGTATGAACTTACTTTCTCCCTCAAAATAATTTAGGCAAATTGCTTTTCTAGACAAACATTACAAATTGCTGATACCTCAAAATTTTTCTTTCTGCTATGCATAGAAGGTCAGAGTGATAGAAGAGCATGCTCTGGGCTAGAGGGCCAGAAGAGCTATCTGACAACCCAATTGATGCATTTTCAGGACTACTTCCAAGGGGGGTGTGTGTTTTCCCTCTTTCTTGGAAAGAACAGGTCCTCCAGACAAGCTGGGTTTAGCTTGTTCTTTGCATGTTTGTTTGTTTGCTCTCTGTGTGGCACCTTAGCAAATGGTTATTTCCAATAAATTTTACCGCTGCTGAAGAAATGTTTCATCTCATCTGGTCCCTCTAAATGTGGGGAAGAGATTTCTAGCAGAATATTTCAAGGTTAAGTTTTAGTGATCCCAGATAAGGCACTGCAGTATGAAGAAAAAAGTGAAAGAAAGAGTAGGTTGAAAGAAACATCTATCATAGAATCATGGAATTGTTAGGGTTGGAAGGGACCCCAAGGGTCATCTAGTTCCAGACCCCTGCCATGGGCAGGGGCACCTCACACTACAGCAGGTTGCTCACAGCCACATCTAGCCTGGCCTTCAAAACTTCCAGGAATGAGGCTTCCACCATCTCCCTGGGCAACATGTTCCAGTGTCTCACCACTCTCATGGGGAAGAACTTCCTAACATCCAATCTGAATCTACCCATTTCTATTTTTTTCCATTCCCCCTAGTCCTACCATTACCTGACACCCTGAAAAGTCACTCACCAGCTTTTCTGTAGGCCCCCTTAAGATACTGGAAGGCCACAATAAGGTCTTAGAGCCTTCTCTTCTGCAGACTGAAGTGGACTGGTAAATGTGTCCTCAAAGGTTGGTAACCCAGATGTGGATTAAGCATAACCAGTCTCTCTTCCCTCACTCTCCTTTCAGAACTGCCTGTCCTGTTTCCACAAATAAAGAGAACACTTTGATAAAAGGGACAGTTCTACCAGAGTTCTTACACTGTCAGAATGTTGTAAACATCTGAGGTCTGTCTGGCAAGAAAAGAGAAAATTCAGATTATATGGAACAGGGAAAGAACATGAACTAGTGAAAAACTCATCCAACGATAATGTATTGTTGTCAAAGACAATGGCAATCATGGCAATAGAAACTCACAGGAGCATGAAAAACACTGGGGAAGGAAAGTTATTGGAGTGAGGAGAGACCTGAGTTTGTCTCCGCAGTAGAATTATTACTATTGTTATTACTTTTTTGGCTGCAAGCTGTTCAAAATAAAGTCATTACTTGCACAGATTGGAAATCGTGCTTCCCCCAGCGAGCGAGTCTCCCTGTCTGCCAGTCCTGTTTTCCTTTGGCTTATTGACTGTGATCTCCCAGGTTTTACATCCCTGTGAAGGTAGTGGTGCTTGTAACAGGATCCCTCAAGCCTACCTAGTTCCTTTCTTTAGGCCCCTAATTCAGTTTATAGACCTGTGCCTTCCCCTTAGGCTAGTCTGTAGTGGATTACTAGAGTGGAGGAAACCTTTCAGCAAACAGTAAAAGGCCAGTCAGGATGCTTCAGGTTCTTATCTTCAGCATCTTCTTCTCTAGCATAAGGCCTGCTCCTTAAACCGTTAGATAAACTCCAGGCTTCTGTGATCTTCAGTGGAAATGTTTGTAGCTTTTCTTGGAGTTGCTGCTATGTGTAGTGAGTGCAACACAAATTCAAGTTGCTCTTCAGAAACTCCATCTGTCTTTTTGAAAAAAAGAACCAAAAAACCAGAAGATAAAATTTAGAAGCACTAGAGAGGGATTAAGTTTCTGAAGCATTGTTTTAGACTAGTTCAGGCCTCATTCAGCTTACAGGAAAGCTTAAGATGGGTCCTTTCCTTAGAACCCATAAAGAAATCTCTCCTTTTAACTGAGCAAGTTACAAAAGGTTTGAAATGTGAGTGTAGAGTACTTGGTAAATGTACATATGATTGGTGTTCACATTAATGAAATGAGTTAGGGAATATAGTCATAGACTACTGTCTGTACCCTTTTAAAGTCCAAATGCTCTGGTGAGGTATGCTAGTATCCATTGTTGAAAGTGTGGAGCTCACCTCATTCTAGCCAGCTGAGGTGCTGATGCTTCAGAGAGGCTAATGCTTGAAACAGTAACCCTGCACTTGGCTCTCACCTTGTGGCTGCCACTCAGTGCCTCAATGGAAGATGCTGCCTGTGTTGGAGCTGTTCCATTGCTCCTGTTCAATGGATAACCATAAGGTTTTGATCCTTAAGTTCATTTCATGACTTTTAAGAAGTGGTGTTTATGAAATTACAAGAAGTCATGTAAGTATCTGAGTACAAAAATGTGTTTGTTTATATTATTTAGTCTTGGCAGCTGTGGTGTTCCTAGCTGGAAGACCACTGCACTTGAAGGAGTTAGCAATTCACATAGCAATTAACCTGCAAAGGCCCTGTGCTGTGCTGCAGGGAGAGCTTTGTCTGCAGCCTCTGATGTGCTGCACATATCCTTTGACTGCAGGATAATCTCTGATGGCTAATTAATTGTAATGAAGGGTCCTGCAGGCAGCTCCCACTTGGCACCAGCCATGGCCAGCTTGACACTGCTGCATGGCCTTGGCTTTATCGTGAAGTGAAGCAGCATGTTCTCCTGTGGACATCCATTCGTTTGACACTAGAAGTGATAATAGAGTTGTTTCCTTACGAGAACATTCTGTAAGAGCTCTCCTGAACAAAGTGCTGATAAACTTCTCCAGAGATGTCAGCATACAGTGCTCTGACTGAGGTCTGTGTCCAGCATCTGCAGGATTGTTATATTGTCCACTTCTTCCTCCGATCCTAGCACCAGTAAATGGTATTTTAATCAATACCACTAGCACTATATTTTTCTTGTTTGCTTATGGTACAGTAGAATGGCAATAAAAATGTGCTTAGGAAGAGAAGGGAGAAGAATTTGGGATACAGGATGGAGGATTACTTAAGGATATGTGGATTAGGAAAACAGGGATTGAAAAGGACATCATGGTATAAAAGGAAAAGGATTACAGGGTCTGGAACATTGAAGGTCATAGATTACTGGAATATAAATGACGAATTCTTGCATATGTTCTGCTTATACTTTAGCCAGAGGAATTCCATGGAGATCTGCCTATTACGAAGGGATTGCTGTCTTAACAGAACAGCCTCTTCTGCTGAACTAGGAAAGGAGTGTGTTGTCTGATAGGAAGGTACAGGTGGCTGTTATCATGCAATAACACATGGAGCATGTCACCCTGGAGTATTAAAATCTTGCATTTCAGTGTCACAGTGAAGAAAATCCATCCAACTGTCGTTTTAAGTCTGTATATCTGTATATACTCATGGACACACACAGAAACAAAGCCAGTAAAATGCAATCATTGCAAGATTGATGGTTCAATTGCGATTTTTGTAGCTTCTCTAGAGATTTAGAATGTTTAGTGAATGCTGATAATTGATGCACATATTTCACATCTCTGTGTGGCATAGCACAGATTGAGTGTCTTCCTCCTCACTTTCCTTTTTTAAAAGAAGTTAGTGGATTAACAGAAAGGTAAGGAAGAAGTGTAGGCTATAAACCCAGCCTGTGAAATCTTCCCTTCACACGCTGACAGCTTAGTTTTACAACACCCTTTGTTCCTATCAATCAGAGGCTCATCAGAATGAGTGGTATGGTGTGGTGGTTCACTGTAGAAGGCAAATTCAGACTGCAGGCCATGAAATTTGTGTTGATATGCAATTCCCTCAAGGTCTCCAGAGGTTACATTAATGTACTAGGGTAATGCATTCTGTAAGTTCCATTCCAATTCGGGCATGGTTTTAAAGGCCATGAAAGGAGTGCTGGGCCCCGCCCTGTCTGCAAGCGCATTCTGTCAGCATGCCATTGCAAAGTACAGGGTAGAGGTCTTCCTGGCACTGGTAACAGTTGCTGGCCACAGAAACCTGTTTGACTGCTGTAACCTTCAATGTAGCAAAGCGCGGTGGCAGCACCTTCCTGGCTGAATGTTGGGTTTGTGTGCTTGGCAGCATTTGGTAAGGGCAGAGTAGACTTCAGTGCATCTTTTTGGTATCTGTGTACTAGAAACTGACTTTAAAGAGTAGAATGGAATAAACCAGGTTGGAAGAGACCTTCGAGATCATCGTGTCCAACCCGTCATCCAACACCATCTAATCAACTAAACCATGGCACCAAGCACCCCATCAAGTCTCCTCCTAAACACCTCCAGTGATGGCAACTCCACCACCTCCCCAGTCAGCACATTCCAATGTGCAATTACTCTCTCTATGAAGAATTTCTTCCTAACATCCAGCCTAAACCTCCCCTGGTGCAACTTGAGACTGTGTCCTCTTGTTCTGGTGCTGGTTGCCTGGGAGAAGAGACCAGCCCCTGCCTGTCTACAGCCTCCCTTCAGGGAGTTGTAGAGAGCAAGGAGGTCTCCCCTGATCCTCCTCTTCTCCAGGCTAAGCAACCCCAGCTCCCTCAGCCTCTCCTCATAGGGCTTGTGCTCCAAAGCCCTCACCAACTTTGTTGCCCTTCTCCGGACACGTTCCAGCAAGTCAACATCTTTCCTAAACTGAGGGGCCCAGAACTGGACACAGTACTCAAGGTGTGGCCTACAGTGCGGTGTACAGGGGGAGAATGACCTCCCTGCTCCTGTGTCAGGGGAAAGTGTGAGTATTGTGGTTGTTAACGTGAGCCACTTTAAATACAGGTTTTATGGGGACAGGAAGCACAATAACTTATGAGTTATGGTTTATTACTACTATGATATTTCTTGTCTATACTTTTCAGCACCAGATGCCCCTAACAGGAAAAAAAGGCATTGTGGTGGCTTCAGCAACAAAATCATAATGCTGAGGGTTCCATTTTCAGGATTTACTTCCCTTCTAATTCCTAGGGTTTCACTGTTTTATCAAAGGATGATAAAACTTTGTCCCCTAGGGTTTTGTAAAAGCAGGAACACTAGTTTCCAGTTTATATAATAATATATAATTACTAATATTTACCAAACATCAATTTATAGGATTACATTGGAGAGTAGAGACCGGCTTTAGGCATCTGAGCTTAAGATTAAGCATTTTTAAGTTGAGAAAATAGTAGCAGAAGTTCTAGTCCATGAGTCCTTACATCCTTTAAGATTTTCTTGCTTATTGTTGTTCTTTAAAATGTTAAGGGATGTCTGAAGTGTGTACAGCTGAATGTAGGATGCAAAATGCTCTTTTCCTCCCCGCCCCTGTTTTTTTCCCTCTTAACTTTTTGTACAGAGGCATGGCATGTTCCACTTCTGGGGCTGGAAAGGAATATTCTGACCTTTCAGCAAAGTGAAATGAATCCTTATCTTTATGGCTTCTATCTTCTTTTATGTTTTTGCAGCAATCTTGAACTTTACAGTGTTGCTGCGATGAATCTGTTCTGAGAATCTCCCGAATCACATTTTACCTCCTACTTGGGTCATGTTTTTATTTGTCTGTGAGATGTTTCTTTTACTGAAGTTACTTGTCAGTGTGTTGAATATTCATGTGTTAAATATTCACATCTGCTGTGGGCTGTGATTTGATTTTGTTGTTTTTCCCTAGGAGCTGGAATATACTTCTATTGTAGTTTGTGTATAAAGTGTGAGTAGTACTTTGGCGTTGCTACAAAGCCTCTAAGAGTACCTCTTCTCTTTTAGATAACAGTGAGGATCTGAACCAGCACTTATTTGACACAGTGTCCAGCTTTTGGATCCTGAGCATTCTCTTAAGTTGCTACAAGGGCCCATACTAACAGAATACAGAATTAACCAGGTTGGAAAACACCTCAGAGATCACCAGGTCCAACCCATCACCCAACACCATTCAATCAACTAAACCATGGCACCGAGTGCCTCATCCAGGCTCCCCCTAAACACCTCCAGTGATGGTGACTCCACCACCTCTCTGGGCAGCACATTCCAATGGCCAATCTCTCTTTCTGGGAAGAATTTCTTCCTCACATCCAGCCTAAACATTCCCATGCTGGAAACAGACATTGAGTAGCTGTTCTTGTGAACAGTGTGTTTGTTCAGACTGTAGGAAGCACTGTAGAAATGATACTACAGGTTTTATCTTTTGTAATCACCTCTTCACTAATTCCACTTTGGCTGATCCACATCTAGTGATTCATAGATACAGGTTTTATTCCTATGATCATTTCAGTCTAAACTGGGCATTTGATGATTCAGGACTGTTATTTATGATGCTTGTATTTTTGAATTTACATCCAGGTCTACATTCTTCAGCTGTTTTGGTTCTAAGTTGATATATTAACAGCAATACAAAACGTGTTCCTAATTGCCTCACAAACTGGGAAATCTGCAAACCAGTTAGAATAAAATGAGCCTGGTGCAGTGAGCACGTCGTGTGTTTTGCCCACTGAAATGGTTGGGGGAGTCTGAGACAGCTCTTTGTGCTTTGGAAGGTCACTTGACACCTGCTTCCATGTGAACAAGTTGTTTCTCGTCGTGCACAGTGCTCTGTGTAGAGGATTGGGAATGCATATCTGTAGAATATAATTTCAAGTTAGTTTACCTACAGGTATTTATCTAATGTGAAGTTTTTCAGACTCTAACACTCAGAATCCTTCAAACAAATTTCAGATCACCATTCAAATTGTTGTTTGGTTTGTTTGTTTTAATTGTAACTGAATAATTAGGTGTATGGAGACATTATTTTGTGTGTCAGTGTAACAAAACCTCATTAATGGTTTATGTTGGAAATGCTGACAAGTCCCTTTATAAGGAAGGAAAACATTTAACTCGTGTTGGATTACTTCATTATTAACAATCTTATTAACTAGGAATAGAACCTGGCTCAATGGATGCAGACCAACTTGGAATAATGTGGGGCCTATGGAGACTGAAAATATCAGTAGTCACAGTCCCCATCTTTTGTCTAAGAACAACACATTTGGCTTTGTTTAAACTCAGGCTTTTGATAACAGAGGGTTGTTTTCTTTTTTATGAAGACAAAATAGAGAATATAGTGGACATTCGTTTTTTATCAGTAAGAAGGAAAAAACCTTGGAACAAAGGGTCACTTTTGACCATTTCTAAGCAACTATAAGGGATTTATTTGCTCAAAGAAATCCTTAAATTAAATCTGCCCTTGTTATTGTTTTGTGAATATATTCACTGTTCCAGATATACAGAGGCATTGTTAATGCCGGTGAGACTGCGGAGCACATCCTACAGTAAATAGCAGTAGTCTCAGAAAGGAAGGCCAAATAAATGAAAATGTGGCTGCCTATTGAAATCCTAGATCTAATTAACATAATCTTACAAACTGCACTTGTAACTGCATATCTAATGGTTCAAAAACAGCCACGGAGAGCCGGGTCTTTGTTCATTAGAACAGCCAGCGCACTGCACATGGACTGCTTTCACAAAGGCGTGCATTCATAACAATGCATCTTATGTACAGCGTTATAAATTTTAACCTCTGTTGAAACAGCAATAGCCATGAGTCACCAAATCTTTATCTGAATAGTTTTCTTTTATATCATTCTTTTTTTGTGTGTGCTTAAAATAAAACCACAGAGAAGACTACTCTACAAGGTGTGTTCATCTGCACAGAGAATAGCCAGTGAATTAGCAAGTGTCTCGTGAAAAGGCTTTTTAATGTTATCAGTGAGTCATTTATTTTCTCGTCAAATTTATCATTTGCCTAACATTGTAATCAGCTGAAACCAAGACAACCACTTATTTTTGTATTCAAATACCATACCAGCGACTAGCAGCCACGTGCAAAAAAATTGGTCATGCAATTAGACAGTTTGGACTTTCACACGCAACAGTGTGCATGGTTTAAAATACACCCTTTGTAAAGGCAAAAGAAAACATTTTCTAGCTTTTGGAACTGCTTGAAAGCGTCAACATATCTGTGATATGTTAAATTGTCCAGACTAATGCAGTGTGATTTAGCAGATATTGCTCTGCATGCACTGCCTATTGGTATTTCAGCTACGTTTGGGTGAAACAACCCTTCAAGTCATTGTGGAGGGTGTACTTTCAAGAGAAAAGTTTTACTAATTTACAATGTGCTTGAGTTTCTGATGTGCTGTTCTTTGGGAAAAATTAAATAGTCACTCTTTATATACTGATCCTGCTGTTGGCACCTGGTTTGCCTTGGGGAGCCAGGCAGCAAGCCCTACGACTTGGCTGGCAGGGCAAGACAGGGGTCTCATGGCTGGGGCCTGATCCATGGTACCCAGGCAGAGTCAGCAGGGATGGCCTGGGGACAAGGAATGAGCCCAGGCCCTCAGCCAGCCGGTGGGCAGGAGGTAAGGCTGGCAGGGCCGCTGGCTTGGCTCGCTGGGGCAGCATTGAGGAAGCTGGGTGCCTGGTGCAGGCATACTTGTAGTGCCGCTTGCAGGGAGAGGCCTCTGCAGCACTGCACGGAGCCCCTGTCCAGAGGCAAGGAATGGAGGATGGCCTCCAGCTGCACCATGCTGAGGCCAGGCTGCTGAGGCCAGGCAGGGTCATGGCACTTGCACTGCTCTTGGTTATTTGTGGTCCAAAAAGTGGTGCCTAAGGCATAGACCTGAATTAGGGCAGAAAATATCTTGCTTTGTTTCCAGTTTTTTTCCCAGTCTCTGTTAAAGAAAAAGAATGGATTTATTTCAAGTACAAAATACAGGGCAGTAGGGGGAACCACAGAAAACGTGTTGCAGCAACATTGCCAATAAAGATCACTGATGACATCCAAAGACCTGTTAAGGAGTCTGAGTAGAATCTTACTGATTCTCCAACCTGTGCAGGCATATTTTCTGGATGTGTTTGTGTTTTCTCTTGTAAGCAGCTGATCATAACTGGGTGCAGTTGACAGGCCAGATTCCCATGGGCTGGAGGACTAGGGCTCCAAAAGTCATGCATTAAATTACTAGAGACAATTTTTCCAGAGACTTTATGCGACATTGTAAGAAGCTACTTTATACATAGGTCACCTTTTCTTACAGAATAAAGGACTGTAGGGATGAATGTGCATCCTTTTAAAGAAAAAATAAGAGAGACAGTAGTTTGAGTGAATCTTGCAATTTCTAGAAGTTATTGTAATTTCTTAATGTTACTTGAAGAAGCAGAACTCCATGGGTATAATTCTGTCAGCAGATGACTCCAATGAACAGCCCCATGTAATTTCCATGGTTTGGAACTTCAATACTTTTTCCTTCCAACCCCCACCATTCCAGGATTCCGGCACTCCATTTACATCTAATAGAATTCTGACTTTGCAAAATAAGTTTTAACTTGAAGGTACTGTATAAGCTGTAATAGTTGTTTTCTAGTAGACACTGGTTAGTGTATGTGTGTGTATATATATATATATATATGTGTGTGTGTGTGTAGAAAGGCTATAAGAGCCAATTTTAAATTACTATTTGATCTTGGTTCTTAAGGGAACATCTGTGAAAAATCTATGAATTTTCTCAATTTGGAAGTAATTAATTGCATAGGACAGAGCTTCCAACTCCCAGGAAAATTATAGTCATTATCGAAAGTCCACTAGAATGCTAAACGTTTAGTGGAATGCATTGCTGCTCCTAAAAATGTATTGTAGAGGAGTATTAATAGTTCAATTTCTCCTTAACAATAAATTGCATCTTGTTCTAGAGCTGAAGGTTATCTTGCTAAATTTATGCCTTCCTTTTGATTTCAGTATGAGGCTCATTTAGTCTGTAATAATAGCGGTGGGATTTTATTTGTTGTTGCCCCAAACCCCAGAAGATTAATTTCAGATTCTTATGCTCACCTACAGGAATACATTTCCTCCTAAAAGTGAGGTCCTAGCTGTCAAAGTGAACTCACTGTTTGCTAGATGTGCACAGCAGGTATATTGCCAGAGGGCTGCTGAGGTGGAAGAGTAGCACACATCCTATGCCAGCAGCAGGGTAGTACACACCACAAACAGAGTGGGCAAGACATGAAGAGCCAAAAAAGGGAATTGAGACTGAAGTAGCTGTCTTTAAAATTTGGATGCCTGAAATGTTTTCAAGACACAAGTTGCATTTGAAATGTTGCATTTTATAAAAGAGAAGAAGGGATATAACCCTTCAGCCAGTTCCTAACCCATTGCATTGTGCTCCCATCCAAGCCATGGGCTGACAGCTTGGCCAGGAGAGTTTTCACAGAGAACGTTGATTCACTAGACAAATTTGGCTAACCAAACCCTGGCAGCCACTGGCCATTCTGAAGTTTAAATCAGTAGCTATTAGAAACAGGCTTGGTATACAGAGGAGGACAGATTTCAAAGCTATGCCTTGCTGTTAAAGCTCTTATTACTGCAGTTTCAAGATAGCTTTTGTGAATTAGACACTGGTTTATTCAAAAGGTTGTGGGTCTGACTCTCCCCTTGTTTGCAAAGTTATTGAATGCATGTGCACAAATAAAGTAGTGGTAAATAACGCTGTACACAAAGCCCAGAATAATCCAGGTTTTGTTTCCTCCACCTGAGATTTTTATATCTGAAGAATGTCTATAATTATTCTTCCTTTCCCAGTAGAAACAATGCAGTGGTTTAATTATTAATGGTAAAGGCTCTGGTGAGACCCCACCTGGAGTACTGCGTCCAGTTCTGGAGTCCCTATTACAAGAGGGATCTGGAGGTGCTGGAAGGTGTCCAGAGAAGGGCCATGAGGATGATCAGAGGGCTGGAGCACCTCTCCTATGGGGACAGACTGAAGGAGTTGGGGCTGTTCAGTCTGGAGAAGAGAAGGCTCCGAGGTGACCTCATTGTGGCCTTCCAGTATCTGAAGGGGGCCTACAAGAAGGCTGGGGAGGGACTTCTCAGGATCTCAGGTAGTGATAGGACTAGGGGAAGGGAATGAAGCTGGAGGTGGGGAGATTCAGGCTGGATGTGAAGAAGAAGTTCTTCACCATGAGAGTGGTGAAGCCTTGGAATGGGTTATCCAGGGAGGTGGTTGAGGCCCCGTCCCTGGAGGTGTTTAAGCCCAGGCTGGACGAGGCTCTGGCCAGCGTGATCTAGTTTAGGGTGTCCCTGCCCATGGCAGGGGTTGGAACTAGATGATCCTTGTGGTCCCTTCCAACCCTGACTGATACTATGATACTATGATAATACCCTCCTTCTGAGATCATGAAAGTGTTGTTTTAATGTCATTTCAGAGGTTTATAGAAAAGGTCTCAGCTGGTATGGTCTGCATGCACAGTTTTACAGCATAAGACAAAGTAGAAAAGGTTGCAATGCTGTGTAATAATATTTGGGACTAAAGACTCATCTAGGAGAAAAAAAATCATTGACTAGTATCTGTGCTAGATCAACTGGAGTAAAGCAGTATAGGAATGAAAACATCTGGCTGCTTCTGATCCTGGCTGGGAAGCATTTACTTATTTCAGAACATCACTTTTGTCCAGTTAAAGCATTATCAAAGACTGTATTTTAGATGATGCTGGTTTTTTTTTTTTTTTTTTTTTTTTTTTTTTTTTCCTAAAGAATGATAGCATGTTTTAGGACCAAGCACCCTTCCTAGCTGGATTAATAAGTAAAAATGTTGGGAAAAGTAGATATTTAACAGAGCTGTTCCTTCCAACATAGCTGTATAGAATCATAGAATCAGTCAGGGTTGGAAGGGACCACAAGGATCATCTAGTCCCAACCCCTGCCATGGGCAGGGACACCCTAAACTAGATCACGCTGGCCAGAGCCTCGTCCAGCCTGGGCTTAAACACCTCCAGGGACGGGGCCTCAACCACCTCCCCGGATAACCCATTCCATGGCTTCACCACTCTCATGGTGAAGAACTTCTTCCTCACATCTAGCCTGAATCTCCCTATTTCCAGCTTCATTCCGTTCCCCCTAGTCCTATCACTACCTGAGATCCTGGGCAGTCCCTCCCCAGCCTTCCTGTAGGCCCCCTTCAGATACTGGAAGGCCACAATGAGGTCACCTCGGAGCCTTCTCTTCTCCAGACTGAACAGCCCCAACTCCTTCAGTCTGTCCCCATAGGAGAGGTGCTCCAGCCCTCTGATCCTCCTCCTGGCCCTTCTCTGGACACCTTCCAGCACGTCCACATCCCTCCTGTAATAGGGAGGGATGATATGTATGATAGCATCTTGCTATTTTCCCCCAGAGTTCACCCCAGTCCTCTGCATCCAATCTCTTTCACATGCTTTGCTTCCTTTCAGAAGTGTCCTGGTAGCTGTGTCTTTGCTTGGAAATTCCACAGAACTCGTGGCTGCAACAGTCCCAGACCAAGAATAAGAACTGGAAGCCGTGAGACAAAGGAACAGACGCTATTTAATCTCTAAAGAATAATTTGGGGGAACAGCTAATACACACGCTGAAACAGGAGCAGTGTAGTTATTCACGGTGTCTTGTGGCCGTGCCAGTGGGGAACATCATGCTTCTCCAGATACGTGACTAATTAGGAAGAGGAAATGAAAAAAGCAACCTAAACCCCAGAGTCAGGAAAGTTTGGCTTATTTGGGATTTAAAAATGAAATACAGGGTAAGTTGTCTTCATCCCCTCATTAGCTCTTCTGGCTGAAACAGAACAAACAGAAAGGCTCCTACTGTCACAATAAAAGATAATTCAGAGAAGGCTGCCAGTTAATATGATTTATTACACAAGAGAGGAATAATAAGTGTGCTTTTATTGTGACTGAAATATAACTGTGTGTTGGTATATGATCTCACAACAAAATTATATCTGAGTCTCTCAAAGAGGATAAAAGCCCTGTATGCCTGTAAACTGGGTACAAGACTTACTGGCAGAGCTGTTTTTTCACTGTTGTCGACCTCTTGACTTAATAGACCGCTTCTGCATGCTTGTGTCCTACAGTAATGCCTTATATTAGTAGGATCATGAGGCTGTTTCTGTATAAAGAACATTGCATGTGACTTACAATGCAGCTTAAGACTGACTAAAACAGAATCATGTTTGAGTGAAATTCAGTTGACTGCTAATAAACAGCTCTACATTTCAAACATCCATATGGGTTCTTTGCAAAATGAAACTGTGAAACTTACAAAGATTAGACTTTCATAAGTGTTCAAGAAGTTTCTGCTTCTGAAAGGGATCATGCAAGAACTTGTGTTATTTTTGTGTTTTCCTACCCCTACCTAGAATGGCAGGGACTGGAGCACGTGCCCTGTGAGGAGAGAGGCTGAGTGCCCTGAGGTTCTTTAGTCTGGAGAAGACTGAGAGGGGATTTAATAAATGTCTATAAATATCTGAGGGCTGGGTATCAAGAGGGAGGGGACAGGCTCTGCTCTGTTGCACCCTGTAATAGGACAAGGGGCAATGGATTGAAATTCCAGCACAGGAGGTTCCACCTCAACCTGAGGAGAAACCTCTTCACTGTGAGGGTCGCACAGCACTGGAACAGACTCCCCAGAGAGGTTGTGGAGTCTCCTTCTCTGGAGACTTTCAAGACCCATCTGGATGTGTTTCTGTGCAACCTGTGCTGGATTCTATGGCCCTGGTCTGGCAGGGGGTTGGAGTGGATGATCTTTGGAGGTCCCTTCCAACCCCTAACATCCTGTGATCCTGTGATTCGTATGGTTTTTGTTACAAACATCTATTGGGATGAATCTCCTTCAATCCTAATGCACCCTGACCATTTGTTATCAGCCTGATTCATTGGCTTAGAATCATAGAATTGTTTAGGCTGGAGAAAAAGTCTAAGATCATGGAGTCCAACCAACTTGTGTGCTTGTATCTTTGAGCACTAAATGAGAAGCTTGTATATACATGCCCTAAAGGAGGCATTGCTGTTGCTGAGGCATATTATAGGAAGGCTTTGAATTTCTTGATCATACCTATTCGCTCTAGTAGAGGGAAGCAACACATGCACATACAGCTCCAACATCTCTCTAATAAAAATAAAACCCCAGAGCTTTTTCTAGCCACAGATACATGCAATTTCTGACCAGACACCAAGGAAGAAACCTGAATAGGCTAATAGTTATTAAAGTAGAAATGCCATTTGATTAGAGTCGGGTAGTGAATTGCTGGCCAAATGCCATGCTAGCTGGTGTACATCTGTGTTCAGCAGTGTCTGTTCAGGGCCTTCTGTTACTGTGCTATATTGAGATTTACTGAGGCAGCCTTTGAGAGAGCTGCAAACTGGAGGAGGAGCACAGTAGGATTACAGTCACTTGGCTTCTCTGCTTCTCTGCTTTTCCTTAGCATTTGCATAAGGACAGCAGGAAATCTTGGGAGGCAGTTAAGTGTGAGAGTTCAGGCAATGGTTAATTTTCTGCAATAAATCAGTCTACCTCCTCATTATAGTATCTACTGGTTATACTGAGTAACTCTTTGGGTAAACATTGAACATTGCTGTGAAGTTCTGTAATAACAAAATGGGAAAATGGGCTGTGACTTCATAGCACAGGCATCATTTGTGAACTGGGAGATTGTTCTTCTTTGTCATTGTGTACTGCACTGTGACAGGCCATTTAAAAATGTGATTTTTTTTTTTTGGTTGTTGTTTCTGCATGGAGTTCAACCCTTGTAAGATTACCATAGGAATGCATATACAAGTGTATGTGTTTCTCATTACAGAAATTATTCAATCGTTGTTTCAGTCATTCCACAGAGAATGGAAATTTCATACTGCTCAGGATCACCATAGGGGAATCTGTTTCTTTGTGGCTAAAAGGAGAGGTTGCTGGCTTGCTTCTTTTTTCAATGGCTTCAGGCTTTTGGGTTCACACGCTCAATATAATGCCTTGTACTTCCTTACACCACAGAGACATTGCAGTATCTAAATTAACAACAGATTTCCTAGTGCTAATTCCTCTCTTCTGTGCAGTGCAGAAATACAAAGCGATTAAGAAAATAATTTAGTAAATGATGACCACTATAGATAAACGTTCCACTTGACTGGAATGAAAATGTGTTAGCAGACAGTTCACATTTTAGACCTAAATGTGTCAGAATACATCTTGGGGTTTGTGCTTGGATGGCTTGTATATTGGGGAGCTCGTGATGTGTGTGGGTTGGCCAGCTATGACACGCGAAGGCTTTCCTCTCACAGTAGCACAGGCTGGAAAAGCACAGTAATTACTGGCAGTGTGATACCTTATTCTCAGTTAGCAAATCATTGGCCATTTTTTGGGTTGTATTGAATTCCATGAGATCAAGGGACATTCAGGTGCACACATTTCCATTTCTGCTTACCCACTGTAGGTTAATGCAAGCTGATAAGAACCGTCTGTGCTATCAGCCTGGGTTGCAGTAGGTGGCCAGGCACTGCCTGATAACTTCCCATGCACAGAGGTTGCCTCCTTTGTGAATTTCCATTCTCATTGGCAGAGTCCCTGACACTCAGCTG
This sequence comes from Picus viridis, assembly GCA_033816785.1. Classification (NCBI taxonomy): domain Eukaryota; kingdom Metazoa; phylum Chordata; class Aves; order Piciformes; family Picidae; genus Picus; species Picus viridis. The sequence continues at coordinate 35,498,381 of CM066588.1, forward strand.
TATTTAAAAAAATCTATTTAAGTATATCTGTGCTTGCTGGGGAAAGGTGCTAACAGCACAGAAGTCCACAGTTAATACCTCACACAGACAACTTGCTGAAGTGATGCAGATACAGTGACATGGACAGAGATGAAGAAAACTACTATGGAAAACATGGTAATTTACTTGCTTGTTTGCTTAGGAAAATTCTTAGGAGCCTAATCAATATCTCATTTACTTGAACTGTGTCATTTTAGTGACTTTAATGGGCTTGGATCCAGCCCCAAATGGTTTTTTTCTTCAGTTGTCAGCAGTGTCTTAGGGTTTTTTCCCAGCTTGACATTTATGAGTTTATGTAAATTGAAGATCAAACGTAAACTTTATACATGTATGAAATAAAACTTTATTTTGTTTTAGATAAGTGATTTAGATTTGGTTTTAAAAATTATTACAGTGATGAAGTGCAACACTTAAATTTATATGCTCTCTTGACTCAGAATTGGTAAATGAGATATCTTGTGAACTGCTTCTTGCAGTGCTAATTCAACATGCAAAGTTGAAGTGTTCTGTTCTAAAGCAGCCTGTGCAATATCTTGCACTCTTATCTGCCAAAGACTAAATATCTCAGTCTTTCAGTCTTAGCATAAAAATGATAGTCCATATCCTATACCATTGCTTTCTTCCTTATGCATATCAAACTCCTAAAGCTTCCTTTCTAAATGTGTTTGGGCTGTTTAAGGAAGTGGTTAACTCTTACCAGGGGCTATGTAAACACTAATAACATAAATATTTTGCATTTCACTTCCAAAGAGTCTTAGTTTTTAAACAAGAGTAGTAAATCAATAGAGAATTTGATACCTGATTTAGAAAAGTGAGACTGAAACAAGCAGGCTTTTTGTTTTGGTGGTGGTTGTTGTTCCGTGAAACTATGATCACACCTGGTAAGGAATATTCCAGTGATGCTAAAGGCTACTTCTGTCAGTGATTTTTAGTGTATTTTTAACTTAGAATAGAGTTAATCTTTTCCTAGGTAAACTGCCATACTCTGTAATGGATTTATGTCTAGAGCAGAGTGAAGGTCTGAGCAGCGTGGCACTGCACAGCACCACAGGAAGCAGCCTGAGGGCTGCCAGTGAGGAGCAGCACTTGGAAGAGGTTTGCAGGACTGCAATAATTTCACTGCTGTTAATGACTGTTACTATCTCACAGCATCCCTTGTCTTGCCTGGTGGAGATGAAAGCCTCCATTTCAGTCAGAGCTTATTTTCTGAAGTGCTTTGGTTTTATTTCCTTGCTCTATTAGTTAGTGAATATAGGTCTTCATTGTAACAGAATTGTGGAGTTCACCTACTACACTTTGGTAATTTGGTGTGCATTTCCTTCGTTCCATTTCAGAAGTACAACATAAATAACAAAACTTGAGCTATTTACTGTGATGGACACTCTGGTAACAGTGATCTTTTAATGGACAGGAGGACAGCCCATTACCTTCAGGAAGCTCAGGAGATTACCCATCTCGACAGACTTTCTCAGTACAACACAGGTGTTGTACCGAGAAACATCTGCAAATCAGAAGTCTGTGGCTTCCCTCCTGAAAATCTGCCATGTTTCTGCCATACCAAGGAGATCAGAAATCTCTTCTTTCTGTCTGGAAAGTAAACAGTGCCTAATGTGTAGGAAAACACACTGGAACAAGTTGCCCAGGAAGGTTGAGGATATCCCTTCCCTGAAGGTGTTCACAGGCAGGTTGGATGGGGCCTTGAGCAACCTCTTCTAGTGGGAGGTGTCCCTGCCCGTGGCAGGGGGTTTGGAACTAAATGATCTTTAAGGTCCCCTCCAACCCAAATAATTCCATGAATCGCTGATTCTATTTGTGGTGAATATTCTGTGCAGTTCTGTCCCTTCCTTTTCCAGTGATTGTTTTAGAAGCTTGGTAAGGTGGACCTGAAAACCTTGGATGAAGGGCAAATAAAGTTTCATTATCTGCTATGTTTATTTTACTGGGCTGTATGTATTTTGATAAAGTTTTCCCAGTATAAACCAGGAACAACGTCTGGCATTTAGTCAAGAAGTAAATTCTACTTTTGAGAGGTTGCTGAATTCTTCTCTAATTGAAGAAAATAGGTTTGGGGTTTTTTTCTGTGGGCAGGGCAAAGCCTAGGCTGGTAACACCCTTTAATGCAGGGGATATTCAGAAGATGAGAAAGCACTCGAAACCAGTAACTTGTTTTGTAACATTGACATGTGAACGAAGAAGTAATTTTTCCTTGCACAAAGTTTGGTTCAGTAACTCTCCATAATTACTGAGCTTAAACAAAAAACAAAATAAAAAAAATAAAAGGCCCACAAAACTGAATGGGTAACTGCAAAGGGAAAAACCAAAATCCTGGTTAACTGCTGAATGAAGGATTCCTTCTTGCTCTTCATACAGTAGCTTGAAACCTGAGATTCTACTGTGAATTTTTGTTTTACTCGTTTCCAAGTGGAATCACACTCTAATTCCTCTTCCTCAAGTCCACATTTGAAGCACACTTTGGTGGGTTAGGTATTTGGAGGTTTCTTACTATAGTTTGCTTATGTGTAGTGAGTCAACTAGAATAATGCTAACCAGGGTAGCCATGTGGAAAACATGTGTCGTGTTTGACTCCTTCCATCTCTGCACTCTTTCTATGACTTGGCCATGACTTGACCTTCATGTTGTTCTGAGATTCATGTAAAACAGCAACCATGTTCAAGGGTGTATGGATTACCAATTGTAACTTTAAAACCTGCTCTGTTTCTGACACTACAGTGTGTGGTGTGTGCATCCACTTGGGAGTTAGAGAGGGTTCTTCTGCCTGCTTTGTAGTGCTGTACCTCATCTCTGGCTTTGGAGAAGCTAGTGCAGTTAGTTACACTACCTGTGCAGGGTAGTGTAGGGCAAGGTCAGCACTGAATTTCTGCAGTCTCCAGCCCTGTGTTGTCATCTGAAAAGCCTAAGGCAAGAAGGGCAAACTCACAGCTCAATGTCTATAAAGTCCTTTAACCAAAGCAGTGGGAATTACAAATTACTCTGCCAGGCTGTAAGTACAGTGTTAAGTACAGGCATGACTAAAGTGTTCTTGTAGAGACAAATCAGAAGGACTTTGCTCCAGAGAAGTGGGTTCAGTGCTGCCAAACACACTTAGCATGTGAGTGTCAGACACAATCCTTGTATCTCAGCTGCAGCTTTCTGCTCTGAACACTGTGCACAGGGGTAGTGATAAGATGGACACTGAAGGTAATCTATCATGTTGTAACCATGAGGCACTCCCAAGTTTTTAAGCTAGAAGAAAACAGCTTTAATCTCTTCCACAAAAACTAGGTAATTGTATTGGTGAAATACTGATATTACCTGCATGAAGTGATTCTAGCAGAACTAATTAAACAGGAATATGTGGAAGATGTTCTTCCAAGACTACTGTTAGCACTCCCCTGTCTTTAGCTTTTATTTTAAATAAGGACACATTTTTATACTGTTTTATTTTGAATGCAGGTGAACCAAGGAAATTTGACCCAAAGTTCAGAGGACCTATTCATAACAGGTAAATACCTTAACTTATTCTATTTAATTCTTTTGATTTTGCAGGGAACAGAAGATACAAAATTTTGTTAACGAATCTTGTGAATTTGATGCTGCAGTTCTTTGAAATCCAGAATCCAGTCCTTACCACTCTTGAAGATGTACAATTACTGGGGAATATTTAGCTGTCTACTCTTAAGTACTTTCAGTTTGAAAGCCAGTTCTGTATGCCTCTTAGCCTGGTACCTGCTGCCATACTGATACAAGAAGGACCATAGGAGGTGATACATTCTGGGGTGCCACAGCCATGGGATGCAGTCTCTCTTATTCCCATACAGCACAGGCCTGGAACCCTAGCACACTCTGTGCTTCAGTCTGTGGCTGGTTTCCTGCTCCCATGGCCCTGATTAGTCCTCCTCAGAGCATGCCTGGGTGTGCACCGTGCCATCTGTTCTGTGGCTGGCAGGGTAGATCCCAGGCAGAATGTGGGTAGTGCTTGAGCAGTGACATCAGTGACATGCTGTCAGTGATGTGTCTGCTGCTGGAGAGGCAGCCCTGAAACCCTCACTTGAGTTAACAGCTGTTGCCTCTTTGGAAAATGTCTCTGAAGTGAGTGAGAAACCAGGGGTGCTGTGGGCTGTGGCTGTACCCTAAAAGAGGCCTGGCCAGTCTGCTGGTGTGCCTTTCCCATGTGCTGGCAGAACTTCTCTTGATTTTACTGTTACTGTGTCATAGGATTGGTGGAAAGAGGTTTTGTACTGTGCCTTGCTGTTCCATCTCCATAGCTGCTGCGGCAGCTTCTGCAGCTCCTGGCATCCACATATGCTATTCTAGTTGTACACCCACAGGAGCTCCATAACCTCCATAACCACACACACAGTGCATTCTGTAATGCTTCAGGGGTGTGGTGACATGAGAAAAAACATCAGTTCCCTAAGCATTATAGGTATGACTTCATTGTGTGGGACAGTGATAGCTGGAAAAGGTCACATCCTGTCAGCATGGCTGCTGAAGCTGATGTGGATTTGGAGGTGCTGTAGAGTAGAAATGATGATTTGAACTTGTTGAGCACCAAGCTATCCTTCCAACCACTAAAAGCCTGAAAAAAAAAGAAAACAGTAAAAGAGAAAGCCAAATCTTGGTAACAGTGTATTCATATCCAACCTGGTTAATCTATTCATGTCTACTAATGTGCATAGTACACACACAGTGCTAGAACCAACATCCTCTAGGAGGTTGTGTGTGGAGTTTGGTGCATTTCATGCAAACCTATTTTTGTTAAAAGGTATTAGAGTGCAGTTGCTGTGTTAATTGATTGACTCTGAGCCAACCAATTCTTGAAAATCCAAAATGATGTAATCAAGATGACGTCTCCTATTGGTATGACTACGTACTGCAGTCCTTCCAGGTTCTTTTCTATTCTCATTCTACACCATTCAGGACTGTCTGCCTCTCTTGTCCATAGAAACATTAGTGCACAGTGCAAATATGCTGTGTAGAAGTGGGTTGCATCTAACCTAAAAGTAGTTCTGAAACACATTTCTTTGTTACAAACCCTCCTGCCAGAACAACCTAACTCGACTTCACTGTCAGTGCTGCAGATGAAAGCGTTGTCTGTTACTACTTAGAAGGTTCAGGAGTTTACAAGCAGAGTGGAATTGCTCAGAAAGCATCTAACAAATCAGGGGCCATTTGTCAGTGTTTTTCCAGATGTAAGTGTAACATAGAGAATAAGTTCTAAACTAGTATTTGCTATCCGTAACGAGGAGAAGAAATCAGACAATCCAGTTTTGTCTTTCTCAGCATAACATTTGTGACTGCAGCCTTGTGGCACTCTCCCTTGAACACACATACTCTTCTCATCTGGGCAGGATGTGTTTCTTCTTTTCCTTTCTGAAAGCTAGTAATTTTAGGAAGCAATGGAAATGTTTCTTTAGGGAGTTAATCCTAGTTTTAGAAGTATCTTTATGGTGCTGCTAGTGAGACTGTGTGCTCTCTGTATAGAAGGGATTAATTGAAGTGATACTTTGGGATGTTATTGTTTATCTGTGTACATTACTACCAGAAAATACTTGTGGGGTTTTCTGTATCGTATTCACTGTGTGAATAAGCTTACAGGTTAAAGCATGGATAAAGAATTGTATAGTGATGTATAAAGAGTTTTGGTAGACAGCAGAAGATCTTGCTTCTCAGTTCAGCCTCAGTGATGAAAGGGTTCTTCAGAGCTGTTCATGGCATTGTATGGCACAGTATAACATCACCTTGACACAACATGACTTCGGGAAGGCTCAGAACACAAGCTGTTAGTCAGGCAGGGAGGAAGAACTCAGAAGTACAGTGGTGGTCATGTTAATGTGTCAGCAAAACTGAAAGTAGTAACCTGAAAGTCACACGGTGAAGGTCTTGAGCCTTGCTTTGCCCTGCAGTTGCAGGGAGCCCTGCTGAAACCTCTTTGTGGGTGCTGATGTAGTGAGTGCTGCGTAGCTAATGCACGTTGTAGCTTCTTGCTAGGGCAGCACCTTGAGCAAAATTGCCCTTGTAGCAGATTGGGCATTTAGCTGCCAAACAGAGAGGTCCAGTCAGTCATTAGCAATTAAGTGCATGAACTGTCAGTGACTAAATAGCTTTTATGCACTAATACTCTGTGCAGATGATTTTATCTTTGCATTCATTTGCCAGGATGCCATTACCCATGCAAAAAGTATTGTTTGCATGCACTGCCATGTGGAACACAGCAGGAGAAGCCAAGAAGCCACTGTGTTCCAGAGAGGTGGTGAAAAGCAAATCAGGCTTCATAAATTCAGCTAAATGGGAGCAGCAAGCAGTAAAATGTGATGTGGGAGCCTGAACTGTGCACTTAACCAAATGAAGGTCTTTTGTTACGTCACCTGAAAGTGATGAATCCGTTTTATCAGCAGTTTATCTCTATGGAAACTGCTGTGTTCAAATACTCCAGACTCTTTTGGTTTGGGTTATGGAACTTGGTTATCTTGAAAGTACCAAAACACATCAAAATTTCCAATACTGGCTATTAGCAAAAGCATTTTGAATGTTTGTATCATCTGTGCCATAAGAAATGTAAAATGACTTTTCTCATTAACCCTTGATTGGTCAGACAAGATTATTATACACAGGTATGATAGCCCTGTCTGTAAGAAAGCCTACAGAGCCCTGTGATAAGCAACGTCCTCAGCTCCTGTTTCCACCATCTTTTTTTTGTGTCATTAATCCTTCCTTAGGGTTCCATTTAACAATTCAGACTCATTACCTGAAACAAACTGAAAAAGCAAATTTGCCTTAGCGCATCTTCTTAGTTTGAAAAGAATATCATATCAAATCTATTTTCAATCAAAGCATGGCTGGATAATTTCTGATTTGGTTTCAGGAATAAGTGTGGGCTCCCAAGCAGCAGTTCCCAGCATTCCAGTCCCTGCAACTTTGGAAATGTCCAGGATCTTCATAGTATAACCTTCTACCTTTGCAGTGTTATTTCAGTGTATTAATTTAAGATGTTTTACATTTTCCCCTCTCCTGTGGAGCCTGGTATTTATGAGGTAATAAGGCCTTTCTCACAGTGAGCTACTTGAGCTATTAAATGGAGCCAGCGTTTCACCTGGAGTGCCTTGTAAGACACGCAGTTATTTTGTATGAACAGCAATTAACGTGCATCAACTGTTTCCAAATGCTCTGAAGTGACACAAAAGAGGATTTATGTACTTCTTACATATTTTTTTAAGCATTTATACTTCTACAGCAATATTTGGCAACAGTGAATTGTACTAGGTACTGTAGAGAAGGAAGATTGTGTATTACACGGAATAGAAACCTCTGCGTTCTGGTAAAGTATTTGTGGGTACTTGTCCGTGGTGGCTCTGCAAAACTTTACAAGGAAGCTTTGGCACAAATGAGTGCAACCTTTAATTGCATTTAGGGTATCATAAAATGAGACCTGTGAGAATTGGACTGCAAGAGGTTTTTAAGACTGTAGGAATTGTAATTAAAGTATTTATGGTGCTGTATTTCTCCTGAGACATTTTGAATTAAATATTGTACCTCTTAAAAACGACTGATGTGGCGAGAGCCAAGCTTGAGCAGTTTCAGAACTTCTGAGTGGAGGCTGGGAAAATGAGCAGCATTGTTGCTTCTCCTTTGAGCAGTTGCCCTTCCTTAGATTACTGTCATACTGACTTTGCATTCTGTACCAGCCTAGTCTCACTAAAAATTTACTTCAGTGAGATATTAAAACTGTGTCTCTCTAAAGAAGGATTTCCCATTCCTTTTCCACACTTGGAAACACACTGCAAGTTCTTCATCTGTTTAAGAGATCTGTCATCTTTATGTTCTGTATGGTAAAGGGTAGTGGTTCTCTGTAAGAGGAAACACAGGCTGGCAAAGGGAGAGAATGGCAGATGCTGAAAGTGACTGTGTGCCAGCTGGCATTGGGTTCTAAGATGTCTTTAATTGGAGATGTTCAGTTTACATCCACTTGGCTTCTTGCATAGACTTGCAAGCAGAGGTTAATGTAGCTCATTTGATGTGAAGGGGTCTTTTCACTAGGAGCATGCTTTTAGCTGTCCCACGATGATGATTGTTCACTCATATATCACAGAGAAGTGGGACAGGATCAAGTCAGAACAGCAGCAGTTTGTTAATACAGCTGTTGGGACAGCTCAGAGCAGCGCTGCCATGCTCCGTGGACGTGAACCCTGCCCAGTTACAGTTCATTCACCTTTAGGTTGTACAACCCCATTCTTCAACAAAACTGTGTCAGATAAGTAGGGCATGGTAAATAACAACGGGGACTGAAATCCTTCAGACCAGGAGGTGCTAGGCAGCACACCCTTTTATGAGTAATTCACTCCTTTGTTAATTAGATTCTGGTGAGACCATTGGCTGCAACAGTTCCTTTGTGAGGCCTCCAAAGGCCAGGGAGAGGGTAACTGTTTCACTTCCATGCATCCTTAGAAATGAAGGCTTGGGAATTTGGCTTGTGAGAGAGCTACTCACTCCAGCTAGGGCCCTTGGAGTGGATGGCCTCCACAAGTGTGTACTGACCTTCTCCTGCTCGTGTGGGAATGTCATACTTCATGTTAATTACACTCCTGGAACTGCTCTCATCATAGTCAGACACTGGAGAAAAATTAGTCCAGTGGTCCACATCAGTCCTCTGCCTGCATGAACTTAATATGCAGACCAATAAGTAGAAGACAGTAATTTAATTGAACATTCAGTTAATCTGCTGGCTCAGTTTTCTGGCTGGGGAGTGCCTTTTGATTGCTTGTCTGTGAAAGGTATGGCTCTCCACAGTATGTTAGGGTGTTCTATCCTCTCGGTAGATTATATTTTGGTTTCATTAAATGAGGTCAAACAGCTGAGTGAGAATGTTGCACAGAGGTTGAGGGAGCTGCATGAAGGCTTTTTTTTTTTTCATTTCACACTGCTATTTCTCCATTCATGAGCTATTTATAACACAGGTTAAGTTGTGCTGAATCTGTCTTTCATCACATTGTTTGCAATATTTGTTACCAGCTTTAGGGACATGCTGAGACAGATGTCCTGTAGTAGCTTATACCATAAGTGATCTCATGGATTCATTCTTGTAAGGAATGACTTGTTCTATGAATATTTAAACCTGGTTCTGTTGCTGTCAGCAATGCAAAAGGCATGAATGTTTATTTGGTGGTCTTGCTGCAGAAGCAGGGCCTTACACCTCAAACATGATTTTGTGAGCAAGATTTCTCCCAAGTGCAGATGCAGACCTCTTACTCAGGTGTTAGAATACCCTCTTGCTGCCTGGTGTTTTCAAAGGGTCATAGAATCATAGAATTGTTAGGGTTGGAAGGGACCTCAAGGATCATCCAGTTCCAACCCCCTGCCATGGGCAGGGACACCTCACGCTACAGCAGGTTGCTCACAGCCGCATCCAGCCTGGCCTTAAAAACCTCCAGGGATGGGGCTTCTACCACCTCCCTGGGCAACCTGTGCCAGTGTCTCACCACCCTCATGGGGAAGAACATCTAATCTGAATCTACCCATGTCTGTTTTTGTTCCATTCCCCCCATTCCTAAAAAGTCACCCCTGACACCCTAAAAAGTCCCTCCCCAGCTTTCTAGTAGGCCCCCTTCAGATACTGGAAGGCCACAATTAGGTCTCCTCGGAGCTTTCTTCAGACTCAACAGCCCGAACTCCCTCAGTCTGTCCTCATAGCAGAGCAGCTCCAGCCCTCTGCTCCTCCTCGTGGCCATTCTCTGGACACCTTCCAGCATGTCCAAAACTGGACACAGGGCTCCAGGTGGGGTCTCACCAGAGCAGAGTAGAGGGGGAGAATCACCTCCCTCACCCTGCTGGCTCTGCTTCTTCCGATGCAGCCCAGGATGTGATTGGCTTTCTGGGCTGCAAGTGCCCACTGGTGGCTCATATTGAGCTTCTCATCCACCAACACCCCCAAGCCATATTTGACGCCTTATTTTTTAAAGTGTTTCTTTTTGTTCCTAGGCACTGTACAGATGTTGTTTGCTGTGTGATCTTCATAGTCGTCATCCTGGGCTACATCGCATTGGGAATCGTGGGTGAGTAAATGTGGGTGTAGGGCTGCTTTGTGATACATGGTGAGGCAACTCTTTTTAACAGGGATGTCCTTTTTGCTTAGATCTGCATAAAGCCTTCCAGTCAAGAGTCAATGCCTTGCCTGGAAGCAAATGAGTTAATGTGAATGGCTGCTGTAATGAGGGAGAAGTTGAAAACCATGTGTTTACTGATGGCAAGCTCAAAACTCAGTGTGTCCAAGTACAAATGACATGGTTTGGTTATTTAGTTATTTAAATAATTTTACTATCCTAAATTTTCTGTGGAGGAAAAATTCACTTTGGTTTATGATTAGTGGTTTGAAGAGGCTTTTTGCTCTGTAAAATACTACTGAAAGAACTCATATGAGCAGTGAGGAGATTTAAGAGAAATTGCTTCATTTATTGTGGGGTCCAGAGTTGTTCACACATCAGGATCTTCATCAATAAGAGCCACTTTATTTTATTTGTGTGAAAGAATTGTTTGAATGCCTGTGTGTGAAAGAACAAGTGATGCTGTAAAAGTGCATTTACTGTCTGCCTGAGCTCTTTCAGTTTGTAAGAGTCTGTTTTGGCCCTGCCTTACACAGGAGAAAAGCCATTAGTTTTCTTCTTAATTCTGTGATGCTGTTTTATGTTCTGTAAAGAGAAAAGGTTGTGCAACCTCTGCCCTCAAGGTTATTCAAAAGCTGTCTGGACATGGTCTTGGGCAGCCTGTTCTAGGTGACCCTGCCTGAGCAGGGATTTTTGAACAAGATGCCCTCCAGAGGTCACTTCCAACCCCACCATTATTTCATTCTGTCGGTAGCATGAAGAGATGACTGTAAGCAAGACTGATTTAACCCAGGTGATTCCAGTTACTGAGAGAATACTCCATCTTCCTACCAAATGGTATGGTAGCATAATGTCCTCCAAGCCATAATGCTGAGCTGCCTCCTCTCATTTTGTGTGTAGTAGAACACTGAAGATGTTCTCTCTCAAGCGCTGGAAATTCTCTGTGTATTTTTTCTTCCTTTATCCACCTGCACTTACTGCCCTGTCATGAACCTTTATGTCCTCAGGAAGACAGAGAAGTGAGGAAGGGAATGATACCCACTAGGAAGTGAGAGAGGCATGGAGGGCCTTTGCAAGTTAGTGCAAACTCCATGCTAGGAAGTGAACACAAAAGTAGCAGATGGCTGCTGATGCCTGCAGGTGGAAGAAATAATTACTTTTCAGAAGGCTTTGGTGTTTTTTTCCTTGTCTAATCTCTTTGAGCATCTGTTTCCCAAAAATGAATGGTAACTTGAGGTCTGTGGATGTAAGAAGAGCAATTCAGAAGCTGGTCAAGTTGTACTTGACTTGATGTCATACTTCCAGAGGTTACAGCAGCAATAGGATTCTCTTTGGGACTGGATCCAGGAAGAGTGTCCCTTTCTGTGTGCATGGCATGATTGTACACTCAGCTTCAGACTGACTTGAAACACAGTCCTAACATCAGTGGCATCTGAGTGGAGAGAAATCTGAGATCTCTTTTTTTTTGTAGCTGCTACTGGATTCTGTGTGTGCAAAATTGTGGATTTACTCTCTCATCACAGTTCTGGCTGCTGTTTGGATCCTGTTGGCCCTTTCCTTATGGAATGAAGCACCTTCTTTCCCTCATGGCCTAACTGAATTGTTCCCACTTTGGTTGATTCCAAATCAACACTAATGTTAATTTGACTTGTGAAAGGGTTTGGCTCAGAGAGAGTAATGAGACTCCTAGTCACAGGTGATTGGAGGGGGATTACTAGAATGTTCATGCAATATGTATCTGTTACCTGCTCTGGAAAGACTGAAGAAGAGAAGGTAAATCATTGGTTTGAAGAAGCAGCAGTAGCTGCTGGACTGTGCAGAGCTGTTGCAGTCCTGCCATGCCTCCCATTTGGTGCTGGGAGTTTGCCATACCTGAAGGACACCCTCGAAGTCCGTGCTGTTGTCCTCTTCATGCTTCATTAACTGATTCTTCATTGATGTTCTACTCTCTCCTTCGGTCACTGCTTAAATGCTAAGCCAGATCTGAAGAAGCTGGATCAGGCAAGAGGAATGTTTGTGGTTTTCTTGAGCATATAAACGCCCTGGTGACTGGTGACCTGTGCAGACAAAGAGTATTCTGAAGTGCATCTACCTGGACAAAGTGAAAGCTATTCACAGGTCCTAGCTGTGCAGTGATCTTGTGCTTCCAGATCTTGGCTCTCTTTCCAGCACTGTATAAATGTCCTTAATTTATGGCTAGAACTTTATGTTGACTTTGTATGTGCAGTTTTCAAAGAACCCCATATGCTAGAAGCTGCCGAAGTAGATGGCAGAGGACTGACCAGTTCCTCACTTCTTCATGCCTGTCATCTCAGACAGTGTCATTGCTGGGATGTGAGACAGTGAACTGGTCATGTTCCCAACCTTCTTTTTCAAACCTTATGAAATATTGGTTAGAACTAGAGCCTGTTCCTGGAACCAGATACCAAACTTGTGGCTGGTAACCTTTGAATTTTCAATCTGGAAACATTAGTTCAGCTCCAAATCCAGATCCATGTGGACCCTGCTTTTCATCATTCCTTGCACTGTGCTTCAGCTATTCTTTTTACTGTAATTTATTTCTAAGTGCAAGATGAGATCAGCTTTGGTACAGTTCCAGGGGCCAGCCCTGTACAAAATACATGAGAGTCAAAGAAGTTCATGCTAAGAGAAAATAAATTATAAATCACTTTATAGTTGTGAATTCTGCCTTGTTATAGAAAAAGTGAAGTGGATTTCTGCTGTTTCTTGAATATGTGTGAATACAGTTTTAGATCTCTGTTAAATTTGGCTGGAGAAGTAATCAATAAATGCAGGTTCATCACAGAATGTCTGTGTTTGAAAATCTGAGTCAAATTTTGCCCCCAGTATTGTATGAACAGCTCACATAGGCTTCAGCTATGTGAGTGTGTGTGTGTAACAATGGGGTAGAAATGTAGTGAGTAAAAGGTAATCAATTCTCCTTGAAAGATGAAGCCAAATGCTTTTTGATACTAGCCTTAGTTCTGCTTCAGTGACAGCTTCAGTTGAGTGACTATACTGAAAAGAATTAGTTAATCTCTGGTTTACATTCTTATCATTCTTTTAACTTTATAGATGATAATAGTGATAATTTAACATTGTGTGTAGCTTTCCTTCCTGTTGTACTGACTTAACTCTGCATGGTTTTTTCAGATACCCCGTCTCCTCTGGGTGGCACTTCACAATTGTTTAGCCTCTTAATTTAAGACAACTTCAATTTAGAAAAGTGCCTGTTAAAAACAGCAGATAAGTTATCTGGGCAAAGAGCCTCACATTCCAAGGGGCAGGTTAATTCCAAGTAATAACTCTTGCAAGGGGGCATACACAATACCAGTGTCACCATCATGGGGTTCCAAATTCTGAGTCATGTGTTTGATTTCCTGTTTCAATACGTCAGTAAATTGCTTGTGTTAAAAAGCCACAGGAACAATTTGGCAGATCAGTTTTTCTGGACATTAACACTTTAAAAGTATACCTTTAGAGGGAAGCTAAATGATGGTGTGAAAGACTACTCTTCCAGAGATACCCAGTGAAGGGAATGAGGCAGATAGTACAAAGAGATTTGCAATTCTTTATAAAGCATCACTGGATGACATTGTTCTCGTCACATTTTCTCCTTGACAGGGAGCATTCCAGCCTTTACAACCACTGATACAGCCCATAGACCACAGAAAAAAAAAAAGCAGTGCATCTGATAGACATTTAGTGGCAGATGTTAGCTATTTTTGATACTGTCCATGTGTGTTGGATCCACATCAATAAAAGGACTGACATAACTGCAGGCCTCCTGAAAATGCTGTAGTGGTGTCTTAGGATGTCACATTGCTGCTCTGAGGGCCGAGTCAACTGTGTGATGATATGGAATATGGTTCAGCTGTTCTTTACTTCTCTTTTTTAGTCCAGTTATTTGTGCCACCATTCAGAATACAGCCTCATGAGCATCAGGGTATGCTGGAATAAATATTTTATGTGACTGCATTTCTTTTAATGTAGTGCTTGATAAAGTGAGTTGCCAGAGTGTTGCAGCACAACATGCAAAACATGGTGCTGCCCTGTCAGGCTGGGTCTTACCAACAACCTTCTTCACTCAGTTGAATTAGGTACTTACTCTTCACTAGCCAGCTCAGAAAAATTGTGTATTTACCATGTGGATCCTTTCACTGTCATTGCTCTTACATTTGCAAAGAAGGTGACAGAAGGTTAAGTTTATTTGGTTGGTCCTGGCACAGGCAATGAAGGAAGCTGCATATCTTCTGTTGATAATTTCTTTCTCTCTCTCTCTCTTTTTTTTTTTTTCCCCTTTGCTGCAGAGTTAATTAAGTGTATATGTTGTGAATCAAACCAAATTATTTCTGGTTTCAGTTTGGAATTTAGCTGAGAGACTTCTTCTTCCATCCACCTAGCAGCTGATCCCACTGATGGAATTTTACATTCTGCTCAATCTGTTTTATTTATTAATCTGTTTTATTTATTAATTTTTTAATACTGTTTTATTAAAAATGTGAGTGAAGCCTTAGGCACCCAGGACTGCTAGCATTACAGGATTTACAGGATTATACATTACACTTGGTTTAGGAAAGGAGAATAACACAGAATAGAATAGAATTAACCAGTTTGGAAGAGACCTTTGAGATCATCGAGTCCAACCTATCATCCAACACTATCCAATCAAATAAACCAAGTGCCAAGTGCCCCATCCAGTCTCTTCTTAAAGACTTCCAGTGATGGTGACTCCACCACCTCCCTGGACAGCACATTCCAATGGCCAATCACTCTTTCTATGAAGAACTTCTTCCCAACATCCAGCCTAAACATCCCCGGCACAGCTTGAGACTGTGTCCTCTTGTTCTGCTACTGCCAAGCAGGAGTGGTTTTAGACAATTCAGTAGTGGCAAATCAAGTGCAGTCTGAACAGACATTCTGATTGGAAGGGAGCAGTGTTCTATTGCCTGGACTCTGCTACTTTCTACTAATTCTACTAATCAGAGCAAGAGGACACAGTCTCAAGCTGCACCAAGGGAAGTTTAGGCTCGAGGTGAGGAGAAAGTTCTTCACGGAGAGAGTCATTTGCCATTGGAATGTGCTGCCCAGGGAGGTGGTGGAGTCACTGTCCCTGGAGGTGTTCAAGAGGGGACTGGATGTGGCACTTGGTGCCATGGTCTAGTCATGAGGTCTGTGGTAACAGGTTGGACTCCATGATCTTTGAGGTCTCTTCCAACCTTGGTGATACTGTGATACTGTAATTGAGAAACTCACTGCAAAAGATGAGTGATTAAATTTGAGGCCAAGGATTGATACAAACCCAGCAAAACCAAGGGAGCTTTTTGAAATATTTCAGCACACTTTGCATTAGAACTAAAAAGAATGTGAGGAACACACACTGCTCTGCCCCATTTGATGAGCTGAATTTTATTCTTGTTGGCTGTGTTTAGTCCACCTAAACAGGCTGAAGGATGGAAGCTTCCATCACATGGGTCTTTCTTAAGGAAAGATCCTTAATAGCTCTGAGATAGTGAAAAATAACAATCCCACAAAACAACCCAACCAAGATTGTTTATCCCCTTTCACCCAAGTTTGTCTGAGGAGTGAAAAATAATTTCAGGCTTCACGTGCTAATTAGCAAAGGGATGTTGCTGGCAGTGGCAACTACTTCCAAATTATCAGTATGAAGAATCATAGAACCATGGTATTGTTAGGGTTGGAAGGGACCTCAATGATCACCCAGTTCCAACCCCCTGCCATGGGCAGGGACGCCTCGCAATACATCAGGTTGCCCACAGCCACATCCAGCCTGGCCTTAAAAACCTCCAGGAAGGAGGCTTCTACCACCTCCCTGGGCAACCTGTGCCAGTGTCTCACCACCCTGGGGAAGAACTTCCTAACATCCAATCTGAATCTCCCCATTTCTAGTTTTGTTCCATTCCTGCCCCCACCCCCCCAGTCCTACCACTCCCTGACACCCTCGGAAGTCTCTCACCAGATTTTTTGTCAGTACTTTGAATCTGGCAGGGTGGGGCTTATCTCTATGGCTTCCTGTTTTGCTGGTGTTAAAGGAAAATACAGTCACATGCAAAAAATGAAAATGCACTTTAATAGTGTGCCAAACTAATAAAAAAGAAAACCCAAACAAATTCATTTGGGGACAGAGCAAACTGATGTGTTAGAATTGCTTAACATCACACAAGTAAGGCCTGAAAGGTCTTTCCGGGCTGTAAAGGAGCTCAGTCATTTGGGACCAAGCTTTTACCTGTATGAAAAGCAAAGTCATACTGAAATAGAAAGAAAAATTCCCTCTTGCCAGATTCATGATAGCAGAAAGTGTAGATGGCATAAGCCTCGGACTCATTGTGATCACCGGAGAGCTGTTTGCTTCCTGATGTTGTGCACACATGGGAGTTAGCAACTGACTGTAGCAATTCCTAAGAAAGCTGGTGCTTCCTAAACGTCCCTATTAAGTAATGCTGCTGAAATAAGTAAGCCAGGGCTGACAAATGAAAAACTGAGGTTTAACACTGTTGAAGCACTTTAGCTTTCTCTGAGTATCAGAACACTGCGGTTACTCTGCACACTCAAAATGTGCTGATAGCAAGCAGCACGTTGATTTACAAACACTAAGGGAAAACGAGCATAGCTTAAAAAGACCTAGCAGATTCAGTTTGGTAATCTAAACTTATTCCAGGTGAAAAGCAGCATTACAGACTCTCTGTAACTGTTTTCAAGTCATTGAGGGTCTGTTGTGCGTCGGTCCCAAACATTCAGAACAAGAGGACACAGTCTCAAGCTGCACCAGGGGAGGTTTAAGCTGGATGTTAGGAAGAAATTCTTCCCAGAAAGAGAGATTGGTCATTGGAATGTGCTGCCCAGGGAGGTGGTGGAGTCACCATCAGTGGAAGTGTTTAAGAAGAGCCTGGATGGGGCACTTAGTGCCATGGTTCAGTTGATTAGATGGTGTTGGGTGAAAGGTTGGACTCGATGATCTCCAAGGTCTTTTCCAACCTGCTCTACTCTACTCTACTCTACTCTACTCTACTCTACTCTACTCTACTCTACTCTACTCTACTCTACTCTACTCTACTCTACTCTACTCTACTCTACTCTACTCTACTCTACTCTACTCTACTCTACTCATTTCTGTCATTTTGCTACTCTGAGATCTTACCTAGGCTATGTCACTACTGCATGTATCCTTAGTGTTCAGTGTTGTTATTCTTGCCAGAGCGACCTTGAGGAAAATGACAGTTTCCACAGATTACTAAATACAATGTCACAAAGTTGAGGGAAAGTGGGATAATTACAGAGAAGGAAGTTCTGAGTGGGTTGCATGGATCAAAGATCAAAGCCTGAAGTGTATGCTAAGTGGGCTCCTGACAGGCAATGAGTTCATAGTGCAAGAGGGGGAAGGTTGGGACTAGACTCTTTGTAATACTTGTGGTCTGTTACATGTAATACAAGCACAAGGAAATGTTTGGGAGATCAATGGTCTTTTCTGCAGCTCTCTAGCAACCTGATTTTAGGGGCCCAGCTCAGGGTAGTGATATGGGATTATATTCCTGCCTTATATCTCACTTTCAGGTGATACTTAGAAGTGAATGAAAGCGTGATTCTTTAGGGTCAGCCAAGCAGTTAGTAGCCACAGGAGTTCAAAGGCTGGTCACTGACTAGTCATGAAGGAAGCCTACTCAAGTCTGCACACTGTGGCTTAGACATAGTGGTACTAATGGTGATAGCTGATGTGTACTTGATTCTCAGAGGGAAATAATGGTACAGGTAAATATGACATGGAGAAGAAATCCTTCTTCCAAGTGGAGAAAAGAAGTCTTAAATATAAAGCTCTTTTCCTGTTCCTTACAATAGATCATGCTAGCATATTGTACATGAGATGCCAGATGCAGACCTAATAACTGAAAAATGGGACAACTGCCAAGTGAGGGGTCAGGAAAGGTTTTAATTTACAAAGTGGGTTTGTTTCTATTCTTACTGCAAATGGAGTCCATTAGATCAGTCACACCCTGTGTATTTCTCTCACACACTACCCATTCATTTCATTGTGCTCAGATTTCTCTGCACAGTTAGCTCCTCTTCTTGCCCCTTTTAATCACTGTTATTTTTAAGTCCATTACATCATGGTTTGGATACAATCCAGATATATGTACCCTGAAGGTAAAAAGTGAACTGGTTTGCTTTCTTACCGATCCATCTATATCTTACTTCAGTTTAGTTGGTTTCATATTTTTGTTTTCCATTAGGACATGCATGAATCAATACCCTTCAGTGGTGATCAACACAGATTGCAGTGGTGCATTAGAAGTGATAACATTTTCATGGTACTTGATTTCAACTGTGAACTGTGTGCACTAGACTGAAATGTTCAAGGCACTGTGTTTGTTTGCAGCTTGGGTGCACGGCGACCCCAGAAAAGTGATTTATCCAACTGACAGCTATGGGCAGTTCTGTGGTCAGAAAGACACCCCCAATGAGTGAGTACTGAATCCATTCACATACCTGTGAATAAGACGTGAGGTTTCAAGCCTCTGTCTGCTTGGAGTTCTTGTGGGAGGCTGAGGAGGTATAAACCTTGAAGGCAAAGCCACGTTCAACAATTGGTGGGAGCTGTGCGCTGGGGGTGCAACGCAGAGGGGTGGGAAGAGGAGTGTCAAGTCCACAGGCAGAGAGGGAGCAGCCTTATTTGCTCAAACACACTTCATGGTTACTGCTGCCACCCAGCTCCCAAGATCCCAAGCTCCAGAAGCTGTCAAGTGCGGGGGTTCTGGGGTGCAAATCTCTCCGATTGTCCCTTGCTGATATCAAAGGAGGTTTATCAGCCTTAGTAGCAAGTGCTGTTACCATGCGCTTTTCTGGCCAGCTGCTTTCGGGTTCCAAACGTGAAGAGCTTTTGGTTGATTCTGGCGCCACCTTCTGGTCCACAGAAAGCAAGCAGCTGTCACCGTGTGGCATTGGTTCAGAACCACAGCGTGTTTGCAGTGGGGTTTGTAGATGTCACTGCTCAGAGGCAGGGCTTTTTCAGCTTAAAACTTCGCTGTGGGAAACGCTTTTAGAACAAGTACATCTAGTTGCAGAGATTTTTTTTTTTTTTTGGTATGGTACATTCAGGATCTGCTTGAAATCTGTTGGTTTTCTCTTTTCCTCTCTTGTGTTTGTGCTATGACCATTCACAACAATAGAATTTTCAATACCAATGTATGCTAGAAAATTTTGAATGGTAGGATAAGTAAGCACCTATATTTATAACGTTAACTGTCTTACATCCACTCCCACAGGAACAAGACCATTTTATTTTACTTTAACATTCTGAAATGTGCCAGCCCCATAGTGTTAATAAACCTACAGTGCCCTACAACACAGGTGAGTGAAACACAGAGATAAAATGTTTTCCCTGCCTCTTACTCATGATGTTTAAGAGCTAGATATACATTTGTTTGGATTTAAATACTGCTGCTTATACCCTGGAAAATATAGTATGATTGTTTTTTTAGGATGAGGTGTAGCACACTGTCTCTATAGCTTTTGATGGTCAGAGGAAATAAACAGGAAGGCCCAAGATAGTGTAATTTGGGAATGAACTGACAAAAAGGAGCCTTTTTAGTTTTGCTCTCTACAACTGCCTGAAGGGAGGTTGTAGCCAGGTGGAGGTTGGTCTCTTCTCCCAGCCAAGCAGCACCAGAACAAGAGGACACAGTCTCAGGCTGTGCCAGGGGAAGTTTAGGTTTGAGGTGAGGAGATAGTTCTTCCCAGAAAGAGTAATTAGCCACTGGAATGTGCTGCCCAGGGAGGTGGTGGAGTCACCGTCCCTGGAGGTCTTCAAGAGGGGATTGGACATGGCACTTGAAGCCATGGCTTAGTTAGTCACAAGGTGTTGGGTGAAAGGTTGGACTTGTTGATCTCTGAGGTCTTTTCCAATCTTATTGATTCTATGACTACTGATCCTGCTTTGGCAGGGATGTTGGACTCAATGATCTGTGAAGGTCCTGCCAACCCCTAATATTCTGTGATTGTGTTACTGCAGCTATGCAGCAGTAATCAGTGCATGCAGCAAATAATTGACCTCTAGGCTTTTCCAAACTAGACACATTTAAGGTAATGTACATATACCCAGTAACAGGAGTATCTGGGTGTGGTTAGAATCACTTTCCAAAGGGAAGATCCTGAAGGCCTGTTCTTGTCTTGTGGCACAATTTGTACTCCCTTAGCTGTGAAGCTGTGAAATAAACCCACTCACTGAACTTGTTTGGGTTAAAATTATCCTCCTCGTCTTTTTTGTGGTGTTGTGTGGGGTTTTTTTCACATGAGACTGAAGGCTCTGCTTGCCTACTGGAATGTGTGGAACCTAAGAAGAAGCAGAGAGTTGCTTGATGTGCCGGATAGGAGAAGAGACTTTGAAAGTGTATTGAAGCAAAGAATTTAAAACTATTCATCTAGGGAATCAGAAGGAGAACTTGTGTCTCTTTCTAAAGACTGCAGTAAGCAGTACTGAAGATAATTCCAGAAGATAGTACACTTCTCTAGGTGGCCTTTTCCTTGCTTTTTAATTGCATTGACTTTCCTTAACCTTTTCTGACCCCAGTAAAATTTTACTCTTTTGTTGTTGTTGTTGTTGTTTTCTTGCAGCTTTGTGTCTCAAAGTGCCCAGACAGGTTTGCAACCTACATTGACGTTCAAGCTTCCTACAGATATAAACCAGATCAGTGGAATTACTTCAAGCAGTTCTGCAAACCTGGTTTTAATAATCCTCGCAAGGTGTGTTTGTATCAGCAGCTGATGGAATGCATTTTTTTTCCTTCAAGCCATATGTAATGTGCATAATTTTACTGAGCTACATCAAAGCTTTAAATCGTTCTGATTTTACCATATAAGGACTTGTCCCATATGTATGGTTTGACAGTGATTTAATCAGGGACAAAGGTTTTGTATGGCCACCAACTCCCCCACTCCTTAAATGATTACTTTTTTCTTAAAAGAATGTTTGCAGCTGGCTGTGTAGTTGTAGTGCTGTGGCAAGCAGCATCCTTTAGTACTTAGGTACTCCACAGCAGTAGAGCTGAAATGATTCAGGGGCTTGGAACATCTCTGCCATGAAGACAGGCTGAGGGAGCTGGGCGTGTTCAGCCTGGAGAAGAGAGGCTCGGGGAGACCTAATAATGGCCTTCCAGTACCTGAAGGGGACCTACAAGAAGGATGGAGAGAGGCTGTTTGCAAAGGCCTGTAGTGATAGGACAAAGGGCAATGGCTTCAAACGAGAGAATAGTAGATTTAGGTTGGGTGTTAGGAACAATTTCTTTACTGTGAGGGTGATGGAACACTGGAACAGGTCACCTGGGGAGGTGGTTGAGGATGGAGATGTTCAAGGTGAGGCTTCACAGGACTCGGGGCAAGGTGATCTAGTTGAGGATGTCCATGCTTACTGCAGAGGGAGTTGGTCTAGATGACCTTTGGAGGTCCCTTCCAACCCAGACCATTCTGATTCCATCATCTCAAACCAGTTCTTGAGGCTCCTGAGTCATCTGTATCTACTTAGTAATTTAGCTAGGAAAATTAACCTATCCTTCATGTAACTGACTTTGCACCCAAATGTACTGTGTTATTTCTCCCACCTTTACAAGTCCTTGCAATTCAGCTGTATTAATTGTGTTAAATTTTTACTCTTCCATAAGAGTGAGTGAAGAGGAGGCAAGGTCCAATTGCCCAGGCACTTCTGGCTTAGAACTGATCCAAAGTGAACAGGTCTTTTTTTTTTGTCACTAGAAAAGGAAAGAAGAATAGTCTTTTCCCAAATCACAATGACAGTTTGGATTCTCACTTTACATCATGAATGTATCTTGCAGCTCCACCAGTCAAGTTTGGGGAGGAGGCTACAAAGCCCAGTTTGGGGCCTTTTCTCAGACTGGGTAAGAAACGAAACCCACGTGATTATTCTGTTCTGTATTCAGCATTCCTGTTTTTCCCCTTTTTAGTCTGTTGCTCAAGTCCTACGTGATGAAGATTGTCCTTCGATGATCATTCCAAGCAGGCCTTGTGAGTGGTTCTACTTCTTACACACCTCTTAGCCGATTATAAGCATTCACATTAAATCCACAACTCCAGTTTGCAAAGTGCTTTGCTGCCAGGCCACTAGGAGCTGTATTGTCTGACAGCGATGTCCATTCAGTTTGAAACATCTTGAAAGCATAAAGATCTGTTATTATTTATTTTTTTTTCTAACTGCCATCCATAAACATGTGATCAGGTCAAGCTGAGCTCTTTCTTGTGCTTGAATCATCACTGATAACAAAAGTTTGCAGGTCAAATTGTGCCTTCCAAAACATGCGAGCGAGCAAGCCCACTGACATCAAGCAAATGCCACAGATGTGAGAAGGATCATATGGCCAGCTGCTGGAAGTTCAGATGCAGCTTGCTTTTCATGTGCAGTGCTGGCTGTGCAGGGCATGCAGAAGAATTAAGGGGCCAAAAAATGTTTTTGTCACTACGATCACCAGATTATTTCTGAGTGGATAAACACAGGTCTCAGTGCTCGTCCCAGCTGCAGAAATGTAGTGCAAGGGGTATCTGTCACTGACCCAGCAGCTCATGCAAGTAAGAAACTGCTGTTTATTTTCCCATGGTCTAAAAAGACATCATGTAAATCAGGGACAGGTTATCAGAACAGAAAATATGGATTAAATTTTGGACAAATATTAAAAATCTGTATGAAAACTGATGTGCTGACTGAAATGACAGGAAGTCATTTGCAAAGAAGCTATTCTCTTCTTACAGACTACAAGGGGCAAAGGTTACAGAGGGAGGAAAAGAGACATGTCACTGGATTATTTCCTCAGAGTAATTGGTGGGGTAGATATTCTGGACTGAGTATTGGACACTGGCATCAGTATTTATTGAAACCTGAAGGAAGAGACAGAGTTGTTACATAAAGCTAAAGTACAGCTGTGTAGGACTGACCTGCTCTACCCTTTGGAATGAAAGTCAGGACTTCCTGTGGCAAAGAGCAGTGCAACACAAATGAGTGTGTAAACATCTCTCCATTTTTGCTCTTTTATAATCTGCTCCTCCTTCTGTCTAACCAATAGTTTCAGTCTTTTTTCCATTGCTTCCTCTCCAAGAGCACCTAGCAGTAGTGGCTGGTACTGGAGCTCATCTGGCAATTGAGGAGCTGACACTTGCTGTTGTTACGTATGGGTTTGGATGCTAATACCATTTGTGACCAGTCATGTTGAGCTGGTCTGATGATTACCACGAAACTACAGCTGCAGTAAGCTGCCTAGGTACTGACATAGAGTAAGCTCCACATTTACTGCAGATTCTTAGACTGCAACAGATACAGCTGCTGTCCTTTGGTAGCATCAAGAACCTACAATTGAAAGCTGTGATCCCATCATGCCAGAGCTTGAGCTGGAGGAAAAATACTGCAAACATTATCTTGAATATAATGGCTCTTCCAAGATTTGTTTAAGTCAACATACCATCAGATAACCAGTTGAAAAACAGTGGAATGTGATTCTCAAATGATCTAAGTGTGTTACAAAAGACAAGCTGTAACAGTGGAGCCTGATGTACACAATGTAATGTGTGTGTGTGCTTTGTTTTGATATTTTGAATAGTTCTTAAGAGATGCTTCCCAGACTTCTCCACGAAGAATGGTGTCCTGACCGTGGCCAATCAGACCACTTTCAAAGATGGAAGAGGGAAAACAAGGAACGTGACTGATCTCAGGGAAGCTGCAAAGTAGGTTTTACACTTCTTAAGTGCCCAGTTGTTGGATTCCGAGATTGTACAATAATGTAGGAATTGGGGGGGGGGGGGGAAAAGTCAGAATCTGTTATAACAAATGGCTGAGGGTACCCAGGAAAGACTTGAGTCTGTGCCTGGGCATTTGCAGAGTTCAAGTCAGGAAAAGCAGTGCTGTGGTATGCAGAAATAAGCAAGGAGCCAAAAGTTTTAACCTGGTTGTTTCAGAATGAGTATCAGTTTTTAAATAGTTCTAGTTGTGTTTTTTTCTAGCTAAAAACTTATGGAGGTTCAAAATTAAATCCTCATGCTGCGGGACTTGGGCCAGCCAGTAATAGGCTTGGCTGCTCTTTCCTATGATGGCTTTTCCACTGACATAGACCCTCCTAGTACTTGGGGCATCTCATCTCAGCAGAGTGATCCTCTTTTCAGTGCATATCTAAAGGTAAAAAAAAAGCAATGCACTGGGCTCTGATGTATGTCAGTGTCTCCCCCAATGTCAGCAAGCATCTCCAGTCCTGGGCTTCAGCCAGGATGAGAGAAAACTGCTGCCGTGACCTTGCTTTTCCAGCTGCTGTAAGGTCCTCAGCCTGTCTGAGGGTTACCTTTTCTTGCTTCTGGATCCAAGGCTGCCACATTTTAGTACTGTAACAACACTGATAACACCTGCACCTTATTAAGTTCCCTTCTTTTAGCATCTACATTTTCATTAGCTCTTCCTTGATAATAAAATGCTTCATTTCTTCTTAGGTGAATACTCAAATGGGCAAGAACTTTGCTAGATAGGAAAACAGTTCCATGAAGTCAACCTTTTGCTTCACTGGGCTCTTCCCTGCTTCTCTGCTATTAGCATTTCTGAGGTCACAATTGTTTGGCTCTTGGGACATTGCAGATAGAATAATACACAGTTTTTTGTAATGTGACATAAAAAGCAATTCTATCTGGTGACAGTTAGTCCTCATAAAGCTTTTGTAATGAAACTTCTATCAGGAGCTGTACACACATTTTTACACAGATTATTTTTCTTCTGC
This sequence comes from Picus viridis, assembly GCA_033816785.1. Taxonomy (NCBI): domain Eukaryota; kingdom Metazoa; phylum Chordata; class Aves; order Piciformes; family Picidae; genus Picus; species Picus viridis. Next base: position 35,523,285 of record CM066588.1, read on the forward strand.
ATAACCAGTTGATGTTGCTTGGTTACAGAACTGGTGGAGCTGGAGGATAGTAATAGACTCTTATCACTAGCAAATATATTTTAAGTTCTTTCAGTGAGCCTGTTGTTCAGATGAATTCTGCTTTTCTACCTAAAATAACCTTTTGTTTTGTCTTTTCTCAGTGGCATCAATAATGTCCTGGATGCAAGATCAGTTGGAATGAAAATTTTTGAAGACTATGCCATTTCTTGGTATTGGATTTTAATGTAAGATTTTAATGTTTTGGTGTTTTGTTTTGTTTTGTTTTTTTTTTAATCTTTCAAACTCCCTTTGGAGCATGGGGGCAATTAAAAAATAGATCATGTGTATATTTGTTACTAATCCTACTTTTAAACTTAAGGAGCAGCTGCAGTTTTCTCATATTGCTTGGTGATCATAGAATCATAGAATCAACAAGGTTGGAAAACACCTCAAAGATCATCAAGTCCAACCTGTCACCCAAGACCTCATGACTACTAAACCACGGCACCAAGTGCCACGTCCAGTTCCCTCTTGAACACCTCCAGGGATGGTGACTCCACCACCTCCCTGGGCAGCACATTCCAATGGCTAACAACTCTCTCGGTGAAGAACTTTCTCCTCACCTCGAGCCTAAACTTCCCCTGGCGCAGCTTGAGTCTGTGTCCTCTTGGTAATCTTGTTAGGGTTCTGCACAGCACACATACATAGAGTGGCAGCTGATCTGCAGTGGCTTTTTCATGTCCTACCAGGTAGAAGAGCAGGAGGTGCTCTCTTCTGTTGCAGGATCCATCTCTGTGGTAATTCCAAGACTAGAAAATCTTAATTAAGAGACTTTCAAACCACTTGCAGCTGCTAAGTGTTGTTTTTGTGTGTGTGTGTGTGTGTGTGTGTGTATAAAAATATATACACCCACCCTCCCCCCCCCCCATGATTTTTTAAATTCACAGAATGCCAGGTTGGAAGGGAACCCAAGGATCATCTGGTCCAACATTTCTAGATGATAGTGCAGTTGAAATTAAATGGCCCAGAAGCCTGTCAAGCTGAGTCTTAAAACTGCCCAATGTACAGTACAATACAATACAATAAACCAGGTTGGAAGAGACCTTCAAGATCATTGCATCCAACCTATCAACCAATTCAACCCACCTAAACAACTAGACCATGGCACCAAGCACCCCATCAAGTCTCCTCCTGAACACCTCCAGTGATGGTGACTCCACCACCTCCGCGGGCAGTCCATTCCAATGGGCAATCACTCTCTCTGTATAGAACTTCTTCCTAACATCCAGTCTAAACCTCCCCTGGCACAGCTTGAGACTGTGTCCTCTTGTTCTGCTGCTGGCTGCCTGGGAGAAGAGACCAACCTCCACCTATCCACAACCTCCCTTCAGGTAGTTGTAGAGAGTAATAAGGTCACCCCTGAGTCTCCTCTTCTCCAGGCTAAGCAACCCCAGCTCCCTCAGCCTCTCCTCATAGGGCTTGTGTTCCAAACCCCTCACCAACTTCGTCGCCCTCCTCTGGACACGTTCCAGCAAGTCAACATCCTTCCTAAACTGAGGGGCCCAGAACTGGACACAGTACTCAAGGTGTGGCCCAACCAGTGCAGTGTACAGGGGCAGGATGACCTCCCTGCTCCTGCTGGACACACTGTTCCTGAAAATGGAATCCTCCACTTCCCTGGGGAGATGATTCCAATGTCTGACTGTTCTCATGGGGAAACGTTTTCTTCGGGAGTCCAATTGGAAGTCTGATACAACACCCAGTAAAAGTTCTGAAAAATAATATGTTCTGTGAAGCATCCGAGCTGGGTGTTTGTGTCATGGGATTTTGAATTCACATTTTTTAATTCACTTTGCTTTACAAGGCCTCACTCAGTCTAAGGGCCTTTTGCAGTACCTATTTTCCCTTCTGACTTGCTTTCTGGCAGAGAAGTGAAAACAAGTATTTCCTTACCACAGACTTGTTAAGAGAAGACACTGTAGATATCTTTCCTAGGGGCCCCATTAGCAGTTTCTTTCTATGCATCACAGTGCCCTGGTAATTTCCTCTTCTGATGGGTAGAAAGAATCACTGGTTTTCCTCCTATTTTTTTCCCCTAGGAAAGCCCCTGTAATGTTACTTTAATGTTACTTTCAAGGCCAGTGAGGCTGGTGAGAGGTCTGGAGCACAGCCAGAGAGGCTGAGGGAGCTGGGGTTGCTTAGCCTGGAGAAGAGGAGGCTCAGGGGAGACCTTCTTGCTGTCTACAACTACCTGAAAGGAGGTTGTAGACAGTTGAGGATTGGTCTCTTCTCCCAGGCAACCAGCACCAGAACAAGAGGACACATTCTTAAGCTGTGCCAGGGGAAATTTAGGCTTGAGGTGAGGAGAAAGCTTTTCCCAGAAAGAGTAATTTGCCATTGGAATGTGCTGCCCAGGGAGGTGGTGGAGTCCCTGTCCCTGGAGGTGTTCAAAAAAGGACTGGATGTGGCACTTGGAGCCATGGTTAGTTGTCAGGAGGTGTTAGGTAATAGGTTGGACTTGATGATCTCTGAGGTCTTTTCCAACCTTATTGATTCTATCATTTACTTACACAGTTTCTTTACAAGTAGGGATTTTTAATGAAGGACATAAACCAGCAGTCTCCGCACATTCAGGCATTCCTCCAGTTTAACTTCCTGTGTAACAGACAAGGCCATGGTCTGAAAAAGGCAGCAAGCTAGTATAACTAGCTTGCTGGTATAACTAGTCCCATTCAGCCAGCTTGAAAGCCTAGTGTGCACAAAGATTTCTGGTTCTGGCCTGCAAGATCATCATACAGAAACTATTTGTTTCTAATAACAGATAATAGCCATGAGGATGTATTTCATAAAGAAGATTTTGAAATACATTTTTACTGATGATTCTTTTATGTGTGATGAAGTGACCCTCACTGTAACAGGCATGCAAGAAGATGATTCCCGCACTTGTTTTCCTTGTGTTTCTCTTTCTTATCTTTCTAGTGGGCTCTTCATTGCAATGATTGTGAGTCTGCTCTTCCTTGTCTTACTGAGGTTCACAGCTGGGGTTCTCTTCTGGATTTTCATCTTTGGTGTAATTGGAATTATAGGCTATGGTAGGTATAATCTTGTAGCCTTTGAGGCTTTTTCCCCCCTTACTGCATAAGCATGGGCAAGGAAAAGGAGTAATTATATCAATTAAATGGTACAGTTGGGAGAATTAGTGCATAGTTTTAGCCACAGCTAAGTGGGAAGGGGTTAAATGGCAGTGAAATTCAGTAAGAATCCAGCTGTGCTGATACTTAGCACCAGATGTAGTCACCTGAATGATCTCCCCACAGCATGCTTAGTCTGTATTCACCTGGACTGGTATTTCTGTTCTATGTCTGTGATATTCTGAAACACTCATTCTATACTGATTGTTTTTAAAAGGTATCTGGCATTGTTACTGGGAATATGATCATCTGAAAGGAATACCTGGATCTGACCTCACTGTGTATGACATTGGATTTCAGACAGACTTCAGAGTGTACCTGCAGCTGAGGCAAACATGGTTAGCATTTAGTAAGTGCCCTTTAAACTTGGTATCTGTTAGTGGATATTCAGGGAGATCAATAACTGTCTTACTACAGTTTCTGCCTTGCTAATTCTCCTCCTTTACATATGTCATTCAGAGTAGTAGGCAGAACTCTCTTTATTTGTATTCTGCAAACATCTGCTTTTGTTTTTTTGGGGTTTTTGCAAGGAGACCAGTATATTTGTAAGGAGAGAGAATGCAGTCACACTAGTGATGGGAGTGAAACATGCTTGTGTTGTTAACATTCCTCTTTCTGCACGTTCAGTCTTTGTAGTGCAGAAGTAGAAGACAGAAATTAAGTTTCTCCTGATGAAGTTGCATAAGGAGGGGCATTTTTCTGTCCCATTCTGTTTATTCTCCCTCTTTGAGCACCCTAGAAATTAGATGAAGGACTACGCACGTCTCCATAGAACCTTTTACATTCAGGTCACTGAATTTTCTTGAAGGCTGATCTCCAAGTGTGGAATGAACCACTGCAAGTTGCATCACCTTTTGTTTTCAAAAGGGCTTCTTTGTCTTCTCTGCAAGGGCAGTATGTTTACAATAAAATCCTGCTGGAACAAGACAGCCTGCAGCATACACATCCCTCCCCAGGGAAAGAGGGTGCAAATACCTGTTAAATATTTGCACTGCTGTTGCTGCTTTATTAGAAGGCACATGGACATTAACTGATCATGAAGGGGACATAACCTAAAGCACTGCATTTCCCTGTTGGTAGCTAAGTTAACAGAGCATCAGTTTACTGCTTAAGTTTCCTTTTTCTGCTTAGTGTCTTTGTTTATGTTGAATCCTTGAGTTTGTGAGGTATCTTTTACATGTTGTAGAGGCAGCAATTTTTAGTATGCTGTCCCTAAAGAATATCAGGACTTCATTTTGGTTTTCCTTGTAACTCTCCAAGCTCTTCCCTTGCCTGATTTTTCACAGCCTATGTATTAGTACTGTGTCCAGTTTTGGAGCCCCTATTCCATGAAGGATCTGGAGGTGCTGGAAGGTGTCCAGAGAAGGGCCACAAGGATGAGCAGAGGGCTGGAGCTGCTCTGCTCTGAGGACAGACTGAGGGAGTTGGGGTTGTTCAGTCTGGAAAAGAGAAGGCTCTGGGGAGACCTAATTGTGGCCTTCCAGGGTCTGATGGGGGCCTACAAGAAAGCTGGGGAGGGACTTTTGAGGGTGTTAGGGAGTGATAGGCCTGGGGGGAATGGAAAAAAACTAGAAATGGGTAGATTCAGATTGGACATTAGGAAGAAGTTCTTCCCTATGAGGGTGGTGAGATAATGGCACAGGTTGCCCAGGGAGGTGGTGGAAGCCTCATCCCTGGAGGTTTTTAAGGCCAGGCTGGATGTGGCTGTGAGCAACCTGATGTAGCGTGAGGTGTCCCTGCCCATGGCAGGGGGTTGGAGCTGGCTGAGCCTTGAGGTCCCTTCTAACCCAAACAATTCTATGATTCTATGTATAATTTATCTAGAGAACAGTGTCACTTTCAGATGAGCAAGCTGAGGTACTCAGGATTAAATTGTCTCTCTGAAGTCACCCAGCAAAGCAGTTGAATATCCTTGCAGCAAGCATATGTCCTCTTAGTCCTGACACTGCTTTCTGCGTTCACGGTGTTTGGAATAAGCTACATTAACAGAGCTGAACCAGAATGAAAGCAGCTTTAAAGGAACCTGATTCATGCTGAACCACATCCAAAACAGGTGCTGAAATGCATGTAACAAAAACTTTGTCCTGAGCAAAGTCTGTGGCTCTGAACACTACAGCACTCACTTGCCATCTGCAGCTCTGTTGGCTGGGCTACTGCTGGTGCTTGGGATCACAACTTACCAGCAGATGTGAATATCTGGGTCTGGATTCTAAGACTGTGTCTAAGCTGTGGCACCTGATGGCAATGCCCATGTCCCTTTGTAAACCTCCAGATAAGCCAAGGCTTAGGGATATTATCCCTTCTGTCTTCCTTGCCCTCCATAAAATTTCTTGGTTTCAGCTGGAGGAGCCAGGTCCTGCTGCATGCAACCATCAGCACCTGCTGGGCTGGTTTAAATGTTGTCTAACCATCTGAAGCAGCCAGAATTGATGGTTATGTCTCCTAGTCAGAAGAATTGTCCTTCAGGCATTAAAGACTCTCTTCTCTAAATGAAGTCCAGAGATTTTTATTTTTTTTAACTTTCTACTGCAGAAGTAGGTTTTAAACTGACATAAATAGAAAACAGACAGAAGCAGACTCTTTAAACCAAATCTGGGTTATGTTTCAAGCACTGCTCTTAACTCAGAGAGGAAGTGTCCTGGGACATGGTGCTCTCTGACCTCAGAGCAACTTGGTATGATTCAGCAGCACAACTGGGAAGTGAAAATAATTTGTCCAAAACTGTCCTGTCTTAACCTCTTCTGATTATTTTTTCCCCCTTACATCAGGTGGGTAACTCATGTCAGGTCAATACTCAGACAAAACAATTAAGTACATGTAAATGGTAGAATAATATGTATCACAAAAATGCACTCTTCATGAGAAAGTTAACTCTTCCTCTCTTTATTTGTTGTATCTAAATACTGCCAGTGAGCAGCATTTGAGTATGAGCACGCAAAATTCTTGTTTATGAGAAGCAGAATTGAAGTATGAATTGTATCTAAAGGCCAAATGTGACTTACATTTACATTTAAATTACTCTCATTGCCTGAGAATGACTCCACCACCCCCTGGGCAGCACATTCCAATGGTGAATGACTCTCTCGGTGAAGAACTTTCTCCTCACCTCCAGCCTAAAATTCCCCTGGTGCAGCTTGTAACTGTCCTCTTGTTCTGGTGCTGCTTGCC